>PVIH01028085.1:0-15774 GCA_004025045.1 Sigmodon hispidus | reverse complement strand
GTCTCAACTCTCCTATAAAATGTCACACACTAACAAGATGGATACAACAACAGAAGCCATCCTTCTGTTGCCTACAAGAAACACACCTCAACTGCAAAGACAGACACAGGCTTAGAATAAAGGGTTGGGAAAAGATTTTCCAGTCAAATGGTCCTAAGAAACAAGCAGGGGTTGCAATCCTAATATCTAACAAAGTAGATGTTAAGCTAAAAGCAATTAAAAGGGACCAAGATGGTCACTACTTATTCATCACAGAAAAAATTGTTCAAGAGGAGATTTCAATCTTAAATATTTATGCCCCAAATATAACGGCACCTACATATATAAAAGAAACACTGCTAAAGCTCGAATCACACATCAATTCTTACACCCTAATAGGGGGAGACTTCAATAGCCCACTTTCACCCCTGGAGAGATCAACCAAATAGAGTCTCAACAGAGAAATAAGGAGTCTAAATGAGGTTATGATGCAAATGGATTTCATAGATATCTTTAGAACCTTCCACCCAAAGACAGAGGAATATACATATTTCTCAGCTCCTCATGGAACTTTCCTCAAAATTGACCACGTAACTGGTCATAAAGCAAATATCAGCAGATACAAAAAAATGGAAATAATCCCTTGTAACATATCAGACCACCAGGGCCTAAAGTTAGAGTTCAACAACTTCAAAACCCAAAGAAAGGCTACCAACTCATAGAAACTAAACATCAATCAGCTGAACCGTCTCTGGTTCAAGGAAGAAATTAAGAAAGAATTCAAAGACTTCCTAGAAATCAATGAAAATTAATCTACAATGCATCCAAACTTGTGTGACACAATGAAAGCAGTCTTAAGAGGAAAATTCCTAGAACTAGATGCCTATATCAAAAACCTTGAGAAATCACACACTAGAGACCTAACAGCGCAGCTGAAACCCTTAGAACAATTAGAAGTGAACTCACCTAAAAGGAGTAGATGGCAGAAAATAATCAAACTTAGAGCTGAAATCAATACAATTGAAACAAAAAGAACAATACAAAGAATCAATAAATCTGAGAGTTAGTTCTCTGAGAAAGTTAACAAGATAGATAAGCCCTTAGCCAAATTAATCAAAGAAGAGAGAGAGAGTGTGTTCAAATCAACAAAATCAGAAATGAAAAGGGAGACACAACAACAGACCCCCAGGAATTACAGAGAATTATCAGATCATATTATGAAAATCTGCATTCCACAAAAATGGAAAAACTAGAAGAAGTGGATCTAAGACCTCAACTTAAACCCAATCACTTTGAAATTAATAGAAAAGAAAGTGGGAAATACACTTCTACAAATTGAACACAGGTGACCACTTCCTAAATATAACACCAGTGGCGCAGACACTAAGACCAACAATCAATAAGTGTGATCTCCTGAAGCTGGGAAGCTTCTTCAAAGCCAAAGACACTGTCAATAGGACAAAACGACAGCCTACAGAATGAGAAAAGATTTTCACCAACCCAGAAGTAATAGAGGACTGATCTCTAAGATATATAAACAGCTCAAGATTTTAGAGCCCAAAACCTTGAATAACCCTATCAAAAAGTGGAGTACAGTTCTAGAAAGGGAATTCTCAGCAGAGGAACTATGAATGGATGAAAGGCACCTGAAAAAGTGCTCTTTATCTTTAGTCATCTGAGAAATGTAAATCAAAACAACTTTGAGATACCACCTAACACCGATTAGAGTGGCTAAGATAAAAGGCACAGGTGACAGCCTATGTTGGAGAGTATGTGCAACAAGGGGAACACTCCTCCATTTTTGGTGGGAGTGTAAGCTTGTTCAGCCACTTTGGAATGCAATATGGCAGTTTCTCAGAAAATTGAGAATCAATCTCCCCAAGGACCCAGCAATACCACTTCTGGGTGTATACCCTAAAGAGGCACATTCACACTCCAAAGGTTAGCTCAAAACATAGCTCAACTATGTTCATAGCAGCATTATTTGTAATAGCAAGCACCTTGAAACACCCTAGATTTCCCTCAACTGAGGAATGGATTAACAAATTGTGGTACTTCTACACAATGGAATACTACTCAGCAGTAAGAAAAAATGATGTCCTAAAGTTTGCAGGCAAATGGATGGATTTGGAGAATATCCTCCTGAGTGAGGTATCACAATCTCAGAAAGATAAGCAGGGCATGTACTCACTCATTAGTGGTCTCTAAACAAACAAACAAGAAAAAAATGCCAAGTATACCCAAACTGCAATCCACAACCCCTGAGCAGCTTGGTATCAGAAACACCCTGGACTGACCCTTCAGACCCCACTCCAACTATAGGAACACCTGACTCACTCTTGAGGGAGGATGGACAAAATTGGATTTGGCCAGGAATGGAGACTGATCCAAACATTATTGTGTCAGTTGGATCATAGGACTGTCTGCTCCCTGCCCAGGGAGGGGATGGGGAGTTGTGGAGAAGAAAAATGACCTGATAAGGTGGGAGGGGGAAGGGACCTTGAATAACCATATACAGGGATGGAAAAAAAAGTTCAGAGGCAAAGTTGAACACAAAGTAAATATATGTATAGCAATCTTATTTGCTTTATCACCCTTGATAAATCATGCTTATGATTTTTATCCTCTTTATATTTATTGCTAACTTCTCAGCATTTTAAATTCTTTTGTTATTTTTCTTGATAAATGCAAAATAAATAAAGAAGGAAAAAAAACAAATAATGCTGCTTTGAACATAGTTCCGCTAATGGCTTTGGAGTGTTAAGATGCATCATGTTTGTTTATACCAAGAAGTGGTACCACTGGATCCTTGGGAAGATTGTTTCTGAGATTTTTGAGAAACTGTCTTCCAGTATTCCATTGTGGCTGAAGAATTTTGCTCTCTCCCCAAAAATTTAGGAGTGTTCCCCTTGCTCTGTAACATGTCCAGTTTAGGCTGTACTCTGAGACTTTTATCCTAACCAATCTGATAGGTGTCATGTGGTATTTCAAAGTTGTCTTGATTTGCATTTCTTGGATGGATAATGATGTTGAGCACTTCTGCTAATGACTTTCAGCCATTTGCAATTCTGCCAAAAATTCCCTATTTAGTTCTGAACCCTATTCTTTTGATTGGGTTATTCAAGGTTTTGTCATCTAGTTTATTGACATCTCTACATATTTAAGAGATCAGTCCTCTATCACTTGTAGTGTAAGTGAAAATCTTTGCCAATTCTGTACGCTGGTTTTTTTAATTGACCGTTTTCTATGCATTCTTATGAAATTTTCTCTTGAATTTCTTCTCTTTTCTCAAAATCAATAAAGTTAAGGTTATATTCTATTAAATGTCAGTTATAGGTATTATATCTTATCAATTTTCTTAAGGACTTTTGATTTTGCTCATTTCTATTTCTTTAATGTTTCTAGTTTCTTAATTGTTTTATTTATTTTCTTTCATTTTCTACTTATTCTCATTTTCACCACTATTCCTAATATACCTTTATTCAGTAAACAGTCTTTATACATGGGTTTTGTGTTAAATAAATAGCATCTATTTTTTCATTTTCAGCTCCAAAACTGATAAAAGGTGGACCAGGAGCTGTTGGTGGTTCTTGTCAACACACACTCCACAGCAGACAGACATAAACATTGGCTGTCTGGGTCCCCCTCCCAGATGTTGCTAAGAAAAGTGATCTTGAAAGACCGCCCAGTCTCCAACTTATCAAACAGAGGACTAATAACCTGAAATTCATTTTCCTGCCCAGAGCAGAGTTAGAGATTGTGGATACCCTTGATAAGAGGTAACAAGAAACCAACAAGCCCTCTTGCCACAACTGACCAGGTTGCCACCTTATCATGAACCACTGTAGTAATGGGCAGATGCAAGTTCCAAAATATATATAATAATATAAAGAACAACAAGGTAACTCCAGAAGAAATTGTGGGCCTGCAACTAAAAGACCTGAACTGAGCAATAAAGAGGAAACAGAAGGAAGCAACACCAAAAATATCTTTATGAAGATCATTGAAGCTCTCAAAGATGTTATGAAAAATTCTTTTAAAGAAATAGAAGAAAATACAAACAAAAAATTGGAAGAGATGAACAAATCTTTGAAAGAAAACTATGAAAAGGTAAGTCAAAAAATTAAAGAAACATGACAGGAACTAAAAACTGAAATAGAAGCAATAAAAAAGGCCATTTTTCTTCTCTGCAACTCTCCATCCCCTCTCTTGGCAGAAATCAGACAGTCCTATGGTCACACAGGCCCAATAATGCTTGGATCAGTCTTCACTCCCGACCAAATCCAGTTTTGTCCCCCCTCCCTCAAGAGTGAGTCAGGTGTTCTGATAGATGGACTGGGTTTTGAAGGGTCAGTCCAGGGTGTTTCTGATTCCAAGCTGTTCAGTGGTTGTGGTTTGCTGCTTGGGCATCATGTTTGGCTTTTTTTCTTGTTTGTTTGTTTAGAGACCACTAGTGAGTGAGTACATCCCCTGCTTATCTCTCTGAGTTTGTGATACTTTGCTCAGGCCAGATGTGGTGGGAGGGGGAAGAGACCTTGAATAAGGATATACAGGGATGGAAAAAAAATTCAGAGGGAAAGCTGAACACAAAGAAAATATATGTGTAGCAATCTTATTTGCATTTCCACCCTTGATAAGCCATGCTTATGATTATTATCCTCTGTATAGTTATTGTTAACTCTTCCGCATTTTAAATTCTTTTTACTGTTTTTTTTTTTTGATAAATACAAAATAAAGAAGGGAAAAAAGAATGAGAAGGGAAAAGCTAGATGAAGCATAAAATAAATGGCACAAATGACTTCATTTCTCTATTGTGGCTATGGGTGTAACAAGATGTTTAAGTTCCTGCCTACACTACCCTTCAATGATGAACTGTAGCTTGGAACTGTAAGACAAATAAATCCTTTCTTCCCCCCCCACAAAAAAAGGCTCAAAATGAGGCAAAGATGGAAATGGGAAACAGGAAGAAAAAAGCTCTAACCAAAGATACAAGCATAACAAACAGAGCTCAAGAGATGGAGGATAGAATCTTTGAAGTGGAAGACTCAGTACCTCAAATAGATATATCAGTCAAAAAAAATACTAAAATCAAAGAAGCCAAAGCACAAAATGTTCAAGAAATCTGGGACACAATGAAAAGACCTAACTTGAGAATAATAATAATAGAAGAAAGAGAAGATTGCCAGCTCAAAGCACAGATAAGGTCTTCAATAAAATCAAAGAAGAAAACAATCCTAATTGAAGAAAGAAATGCCTATAAATATATAAGAAACTTACAGAATACCAAATTGTTATGATCCCCCACAAAAGTCATACACCACATAATAATGAAACCACAAATCATACCAAACAAAGAAAAAATTTTGAGAGCTGCTAGAGAAATGAGTCAACTTATGAATGAAGGCTGACCCATCAGAATAACACCTGACTATTCACTGGAAACAACGAAAGCTACAAGGGCTCTTCAGATGTTAGACAGACTCTAAAAGAGTATGGCTGCCAAATTTGAATACTATACCCTGCAGAACATTCAATCACAATGGATGGAGTAAAGCAGGTATTTCATGACTAAGTCTGACTGAAACAATATCCAAAAATACTACAGGGAAATCTCCAAATTAAGGACACCAGATACAACCACAAAACCACAAACAATCCCTAACACCACAGAAGGATATTCCAGAAAAAGGAAATGCAAACATGTTACCAGCAAAAATGGCAGGAAATATCAATCAGTGGTCACTAACATCTGTTAATATCAATGGACTCAACTCTACTATAAAATGACACACACTAACAGGATGGATACAACAACAGAAGCCATACTTCTGTTGCTTACAAGAAACACACCTCAACCACAAAGACAGACACTAGTTTAGGATTGGAAAAAAAGATTTTCCAGTCAAATGGTCTTAAGAAAAAACCTGGGGTTACCATCCTAACATCTAACAAAGTAAGTAGACTTTAAGCTAAAAGCAATTAAAAGGGACTAACATGGTCAGTACTTATTCATCACAGGAAAAATTGGTCAAGATGAGATTTCAATCCTGAATATTTATGTCCCTAATACAAGGGCACATACCTATGGAAAAAAAACACAGCTAAAGCTCAAAACCACATTAATTCTCAAACCCTAATAGGGGGAGACTTCAACACCACAGGATAGGTCAACCAGACAGAGACTCAGCATAGAAATAAGGAGTCTAAAAGAGGTTATGATGCTAAGGATATAATAGATATCTACAGAAGCTTCCCCTCAAATTCAAAGGTACATACATAATTCTCATCTCCTCAAGGAATTTTCTCCAAAATTTACCACATATTTGGTCATAAAGCAAATATCGAAATATACAAAAAAAATGAAAAAAATCCCAAGCAATATATCAGACTACCAGGACCGAAATTTAGAGTTCAACGATATTAAAAATCAAAGAAAGCCTAACAACTCATGGAAACTAAATATAAATCAGCTGAACCATCTCTGAGTCAAGGAAGAAATGGAGAAAGAGATCAAAGTTTCCTAGAATTTAATGAAAATGAATACACAACATATGCAAACTTGTGGGATACAATGAAAGCAGTCTTAAGACAAAAATTCATAGCTCTGGTTGCCTATTAAAAAACCTAGAAAATCCCACACTTGAGACCTAACAGCTCATCTGAAAGCTTTAGAACAACTAGAAGGAAACTCACCTACAAGGAGTAGACAGCAGGAAATAATCAAACTTATAACTGAAATCAATACTATTGAAACAAAAAGAACATTACAAAGAATCTGTGAATGAAAGAGTTGGTAATTTGAGAAACTCAACAGAATAGATAAGCCCTTAGCCAACCTGATCAAAAAGAAGAGAAAAAGATTATCCAAATCAACAAAATCACAAATGAAAATGGGCACAAAACAATGGACTCCCACAAAATTCAGAGAATTATCAGTTCATACCTTGAAAGTCTGTATTCCCAAAATTTGAAAACCTAGAAAAAATGGACAGCGTTCTGCACAGGTACCATCTATCAAAATGAAATGTAGATCAGATTAATTACCTAAACAGGCCTATAATCCTTAAGGAAATGGAAGCTCTCATTAAAAGCCTCACCAACAATAATATCCTTGGTCTAGATGGTTTCAGGGTCAAATTCTATGAGACATTCAAAGTAGAATTATTATCATTACTCCTCAAACTATTCACACAGTAGAAAATGAAGGAATATTGCCAAATGCCTTTTATGAGGCCACAGTTACCCCAATAGTCAAACTACTCAAAGACACAACAAAGGAGAAGAAATACAGACCAAACTCCTTCATGAATACTGATGCTAAAATTCTCAACAAAATTTTAGCAAACCATATACAATAATGTAGAAAAAATACCATCCACCACGACCAAATAGGCTTCATCACAGTAGTACAAGACTGGTTTAACATATGAAAATGTTAATGTTATCCATCATATAAAAAACTAAAGGAAGAAAACCACATGATCATATCTTTAGATGCTGAAAATGCCTTTGACAAAGCCCTGGAGAGATCAGGAATACAGGTAGGATACCTAAATAAAATAAAGGTGATTTACAAGAAGCTGAGAGCCAATATCAAACTTAATGTAGAAAAATTCAAAGCAATACAACTAATATCAGGAATTATAAAAGGATGTCCTCTCTCCCATTATCTATTCAATATAGTTCTCGAAGTTTTAGCCAAAGTAATAAGAGAATGAAACAAGATAAATGGGATTGAACTGAAACTATCTCTATTTGCAGATTATATGTTTGTATACATAACTGTCCCACAAAATTTTTCCAAAGAATTGCTATGGCTGAAAACACATCCAGCACTGGAGCATGATACAAGGTTAACTCAAAGGGATCAGTAGCCTTCTATACACTAAATATTGAAAACCTGAAAGAGAAATAAGGGAAACATTACCCTTCATAATAGCTGCAAATAATATTAAATACCTTGGGGTTACTATGATCAAAGAAGTAAAAGACATATTTGACAAAAGTATTAAATCACTGAAGAAAGAAATTGTAGAGGATATCAGAAAATGGAAAGTTCTCCTATTTTCCTGGATTGGTAGGATCAACTTAGTACAAATGGCAATTTCACCAAAGGCAATCTGCAGATTCAATGCACTGTCCAATAAAATCCCAACACAATATTTTTTGGAACTTGAAAGAACAATACTCAATTTTATTCAGAATAACAGGAAAGCCATGATTGCCAAAACAATTTTACTTAACAAAAGAACCTCAGGAAGTATTACCAACCCTGACTTCAAGATATACTATAGAGCTTGTAATATAAGCAGATGCTACTGACATAAAAACAGACTTGTTGATCAAGGAAATAGAATTGAGGATCTGGGCTATAACCCAAAAACTGATGGACTAACCATTGACAAAGAGGTCCAAAATACTCAATGGAAATAACATATATTTAAAAAATAGTATTGGCATAGCTGGATGGAAGTGTGTAGAAAAATGCTAATAGATCCGAGCCTGTCACCCTGCACAAAACCCAAATTCAAGTGCACCAGAAACCGCAGCATAAACCCAGCCACTTTAAACTTGATAGAAAATAAAGTGGGAAAAACACTTCTACAAATTAGCTCAGCTGACCAATTCCTAAATATAACACAATTGGCAAAGACACTAAGACCAACAATCAATAAGTGGGATTTCCAGAAGCTAAGAAGCTTTTGTAAAGCCAAGACACTGTCAATAGAACAAGCGACAACCTACAGAATGGGAAAAGATTTTCACCAACCCTACAAGTGAAGAAAGACTGATCTCTAATATAAATAAAGAACTCAAGTGTCTAGAGACCCAAACCTTGAATAACACAATCAAAAATGGGATTTATATCCAAAAAGAGAATTCTCAGTAGAAGAATTAGGAATGGCTGAAAGGCAGCTGATAATATGCTTATCATCTTTAGCCATCAGAAAAAATCAAATCAAAACAACTTTGACATATCACCTGACACCTGTTAGACTAGCTATGATAAAAGACACAGAGGACAGCCTATGCTGGAGAGGATGCAGAGCAATGGGAACACTTCTCTATTGTAGGTGGGAGTGTAAGCTTGTTCAGCTACTTTGGAATTCAGTATGGCGGTTTCTCAGAAAATTGAGAATCAATCTCCCTAAGAACCCAGCAATACCTCTTCTGGGTGTATACCCTAAAGTTTCACAGTCATACTCCAAAGGAATTAACTCACCTATGTTCATAGCATCATTATTTGCAATAGCAAGGACATGGAAACAACCTAGATGTTCCTCAACTGAAGAATGGATTAACAAACTATGGTACATCTACACAATGCAGTACTACTCAGCACTAATAAAAAAAAAATGATATCCTAAAATTTGCAGCTAAATGGATGGACTTGGAGAATATCCTCCTGAGCGAGGTATCACAAATTCAGAAAGATAAGCAGGGGAGGTACTCTCTCATTAGTGGTCTCTAAACAAACAAACAAACAAACAGGAAAAAACCAAACATGCCCAAGCTACAAACCACAATCACTGAAAAGCCTGGCATCAGAAACATCTTGGTCTGACTCAATGAATCACACCCCCCTTACAGGAACACCTGACTCAGTCTTTAGGTTTCAGGGAGAAAACTGGATTTGCCAGTAGTGGAGACAGGACTAAGCAATATTGGAACAATAGGACCTTGGGACAACCTGCTGCCTGCCCAGAGAGGGGACGGGGATTTGTGGAGTAGAGAGAATGACCTGATGTTTTGGGAGGTTGAAAGGACCTAGAGAAAAGATATAAATGATAGAAAGTGTGACGATTTTGTTCACAATAATAAAAAAAAAATGATTGAAATAAAAAATTCTGAACAAGCATAAAGAAAGAGATGAATCAAACATAAGTAATAAAATGGAAAGGGACAGAAGAATAAAACCACTGCACTAGCAAATTTATAATAAAAATTGGATAGACAAAGATGTAACTTAAACCAAAAATGTCATAACAAAATAGTCTGGAGAACATGAAATGTTATGAAAACACTAAAATTAAATATAATTTGAATTAAAGTTGGAATAATATCTCAAAGGTACTGAAAATGTATTCAACAAATTTATAGAGTCCAACTGTCAAAATTTAAAGAAGAAAATGCTGACAAATTTGCAAGAATTTAGGGAACACAAAGTAGAATAAGCACCCCCAAATTCTGCTCACCACATAGTAATCAGGCTAGTAAACCTATAAAATAAATATTACTAAGAGCAGCAAAAAGTGGTCAAGTTACATAAGAAGGCAGAACTATGAATCTAACAAAAGACAACTCAATAGAAACAATGAAAATTGGAATCCCATTACTTGTAGAAATATATTCTTTACTTCTCCTATGATTAGTAGCTTTACTACACAGTAAAAGCCATAGATGAAGAGAACAAGATATTTAATGACAAACCAGATTTAACTAGACTTAAACATAAACATCACAAATCCAACCCTATAGAAAGTATTAAAGAAAATTCGAACCTAGAGATGTTAAGTATAAACATGACACCACAAGCAATTGATGATCTCCCATAAAAAACATAAATATATAAAACATACACATTACATCTAAAAATAATAGATAATAAATATCGTTGCTTATTAATATTTCTTAATATTAATGATCTCAATTTCCTTTTTAAATACACTGAATAACAAAGTAAACACAAAAAGAGAATCCAGGCTTCAGATGCATACAGAAGACAATCTTCAACTTAAAAAAGAAATTGACTCAGGGTAAGTGGTTGGGAAAAGACTTTCTAATCAAATAAACCTAAAACAAGCTGGTATAGCTATTTTGATATCTAAGAAATAATTTCAAAATAAAATCCATCTAAACAGTTTTGGGTGGACACTACTTTTTCACCACCTTTAAAAAACCTGTCATTATAGAATCTCACTCCTAAACATTTATAAGTCAAAAACACGAGGAAATTACATATGTAAAAAATGTTACTAAAGCATATAGCTCTCATCAAACCCCAGAAAATAATAGTGGGAGAGCTCACTAACCCACTTTCACCAAAGGTTATATTTACTAGACAGAAATTTATCGATGAAATAAGAGATATAAGTAAATATCTTATTCAAATGGTCCTAATGAGATACATGAAATTCAAAAACACAAAGGAATATACATTTTCTCAGCTCCCACATGGAACTTTTTATAAAACTGTCTACATAGTCATTAAGCAAATATCAATTGATTCAAAAATAGGAGTAATTCTTCGTCACATATTGGGGCCAGCATGGAATAAAGTTAGAGTTTAACAACAACAACCAACATAGAAATATCTTTCATGTTCCTGGATAGGTAGGATCAACATGGTAGAAATGACAATCTTACTAAAACAATCTATAGATTCTCATAAAAATCCCAACATATTATTTACAAAACATGAAGTAAAAATTCTCCAGTTCATTTTGAATAATGGGCAAGTTAGTATTCCCAAAACAATTTTGTTCCACAAAAGAATCTCAAGAGGTATCACCATCCCAAAGTTCAAGATACACTATATAGCTACGGTAATAAAACCAGCAGGATAAGGACATAAAAGCAGGCTTGTGTTAAAAAATGGAATTATTTTGAAGACACAGATATTAACCACCACATCTATAAACAACAGATTTTTGACAAAAAGTTAAAAAATATTCAAAAGGAAGAAAAAAGCTACCCTTAATAAATGGTGTTGGCATAGGTGAATGGCAGGTGTTCAAATTGCAAAGATATCCAAGATTATCTCCCGGCACAAAACTTAAACTAAAGTAGGTCAAGAAGTCAAAATAAACCCCAGCTTTGCTCAACTTGTTAGAAAAAAAGGCAATATACCCACTATGGCATTGGCACAGGTGACCACTTCCTATATATAACACCAGTAGCACAGACACTAAGAACAAGAACCATAAGTTGTAGAAATTGAGAAGCTTCCGTAAGACCAAGGACACAGTTAATAACACAAAATGACACCCTACAGAATAGGAAAATTTTTTCACCAACAAACAAGTGAAAGAGGATTCATCTATAAATTAAAAAACTCAAGAAACTAGAGCCCCTAAATCTAAAATATGCATTTAAAAATAGGGTTCGGAGCTAAAACAGTAAATTCTCAGGAAAAAAAAAACAAATTCTGGAAAGGATCTTCAAAATGTTCTCAACATCTTGAGTCATCAGAGAAATGCAAATCAAAAAAAAAAAAAATAGGCTATCACCTTAACACCTATAAGAATGGGTAAAATTAATAATACAGAGGACAGTCTATGCAGGAGAGAATGTGGAGTGATGGGATCGAAGTGTTGAAGGTGTAAACTTGTTTATGCTCTCTGGAATACAATATAGGTGTTTCTCAAAAAACTGGGAGTCAATGAATCAAGGATTTAGCAATATCTCTTTTAGGCATAAACCATAAGTAGCACATTTGCTTCCCAAAAGCTTTAGCTCACCTATGTTTATAGCAACATTGTTTGTAATAGTAAAAACCTGGAAACAATCTAAATGCCTGTCAACTGAAGAATGGATCATAAATCTGGTACATGTACACAATGGTATTCTACTCAGTAGTCAGAAAAAAATGATATTCAAAAATTCATAGGTAAATGGATAAAATTGGAGAATATATTCTGTAGCCATACATCACAAACACAGGAAGATAAGCAAGGATTGTTTTCACTGGTTATTTAACTTTAAATAAAAAACAAAGAATGTCAAAGCTGCCAACCACATACACTGAAAATCTCTGGATCGAAACACTTGGATTTTGAGTTTTGTGCAGAATAATAGGCTTGGATCTATTTGCATTTCTCAATACACAGTCGTCATTTATGTCATCACATTTTGTTGAAGATACTATCTTTTTTCCATTGAATATTGTGAGTCTGTATGTCAAAACTCAATTGTTTATAGGCTTTTGGTTTGATGCCTAGATCTTCCAATCAATTCCATTGATCACCAACTCTGTATTCATGCCACTACCACACTGTTTTTCTTACTGAAGCTCTACAGTATAACATGAAGTCTGAGTTTTAATGCCTTCTGAGGTTATTTTTTGTGTGCCAAAATTGTTTTGGCAATTCTGGTTTGATCTTTAGTAGTGTTTCTTTAACATATGTAGGTGCCCTTATATTAGGTGCATAAATATTCAGGATTAAAATCTCATCTCATCTTGATTGTGTTTTCCAAGGGGGAAAAAAAAGTATTTTGAATGCTGATCTCTTTTGATTGACTTCTGTTTGAAGTCTTCTTTGCTGGATATTAGGATTGCAATAATAGCTTGATTTTTTGGAAATATTTTATGGAGAGTCTGATCTGAAATTTTCATTCTGACCTCATGCTTTTCTTTAGAGTAGGGGAATGCAGCAGAAGTTTGGTTTTCATTTTTGTATCCATCTTGTTAGTGTATTTCTTTATATAAGTGAATTAAATTGTTTTGTATTGAGGGATATTAATGACCATTGATAGTTATGACCTGTAATTTTTGTTGATAGTTTGTGTGTATTTTGATTCTTAGCATTTTTCTTTTGTGGGATTATGAATTATTAGAGGTTTCATGCAAGTATCTCCTTTTCTTAGTTTGGAGTTTTCCCTGTAGTGATTTTGGAAATGTTGGATTTGTGTGTAGTAATTGTTTGAACCTGTGTTTATCATGAAATATCATGCTTACTCCATCTAGGATAACTAATAATTTTGCTGGGTATGGATATCTGGGTTGGCAGCCATATCTTATCAGTGTCTGATAACTTCTGTCCTGGTTCTTCTTGCTTTAACTTTTTCTAATTTATAGTCTGGCATTATTCTGATGGATGTATTTTACAGGTAAGTTGGTCCTTTTCCTTGTAGATGTTAATATTTTTATTTGTTTGGTATGTTTTGTGGCTTGATTATTATGTCATGTGCAGATTTTTTGTGGGGTCTAACCTATTTAGTATTCTGTTAGCTTCTATCTTTATAGGCATATCCTTCTTTAGGTTGGGGAAGTTTTCTTTCCTGGCTTTGTTAAACACATTATCTAGGTTTTTGCGCTGGTATTCTTTTCCTTCTTCTATGTTTATTATTCTCAGGTTTGCTCTTTTCATGTGTCCCAATTGTCTTGAGCATTTTGTGTAATGTCTTTTATGGTATTGGTGTATTCTTTCAGAGATTTGTCTATTTCCACTACTTAATCTTCCACTCCAGTATTCTCTCTTCCATCTCATAAATTGTCTTTATCATGCTTACATCTGTACTGCAAAATTATTTCTGCAGATTTTCTTTCATCCCTTGCTTCTTTGTGTGCCTTCATTATTATTTCAATTTTAATTTTAATTTATGAGATGAATCTTTAATTTGTAGCATTTTGCAATTCTGGTTTTCATCCAATACTTGTTCATTTCTTCCATTTTTTTTCTTCTATTTCTTTAAGGGACATATCATATCCTCTTTTGATTCTTCGTATTATTTATAAAGATTTTTTTTTTTACTTTTTTCCTTCAGATTTCTCTTCATTGCTCTCTTCATTTCTTGATGTTTAAAAGCATCAATGTCTTCCATTGTTGCCTTATAGTTCCTTATATTGTTATATGTATTCTTTCACTTTTATCTTTCCGTTGCTTCTTTGTTTCACTCATTGTCATGTGTTAGTGCAATCTTAGTCAGTTGTGACTACAGGTGTTATGTGTCTCTTTTCTGCACCTGACAGGGAGCTTGCATGATTACTTACACTAGTCAGGCCAGAGGACCCTGCTGTCTACAGCCACCTGACTCCCACTATGCACTGTACACCATGGGACCATGTAGTTAATAAAGATGTCCTATCTCTCTGATGATGTATGTAGACTGCCTTGGAAGTGGAATCTGGTAATCTGTGACATGAGTTTCAAGACTGTTGCGGAAGGTTCTTCCAACACTTTGTGTAGGGCATGCCTTGTCATGAAGTCAAATCCAGGACTGTGTCTCAGTACTCAAGGATGAGGTTTTTGGGAGTCCCAGATGCTGGAACCTCCTCACCTCCAATGTCACTCTGGACCTCTGATCCTTTGTCTCTTAAGCTATGTGATATCCATTTGCCGCAGACACCATGGGCTCTTGCTGTTCCTGTATACATATTTCAACATATATTAAAATGTTTATATGATTACCATTTATACATAGAGTGTTTGTCCCAAAATTTTACATTTTTCGGTGTAGATATTCTTCAATTATAAGTCTTAATCTCTTGTTTTACTAAGATGATAAAAACCACTGGGCATTGGTACCTATGTTTTTTAGGTTATAGTCATGATAATTAAGTATTTTAAATATATAATAAAATATATCTAATAAATAAATAGTATTAAACACATAAATATAGACCATCTGACATTTAATTGTTTTGTTTTCAAATTTGAGATGATATTTGGCATTAAAAAAACTGCACCTTGAGATTCCATTTTTTGCTAAATAATTTTGTGTTGGGAAAAAAATTGCCTTGACTGGTGCTCACAGTAAATATTGCATATTCCAAACAATAAGCACAAAATAAAAAAACCCTATATCTGCAAAATAATTTACAAAATTTCATGCTGCAGAATAGATACGTCATATATAGTAGTTATGTATTAAAATTTTTAAATGTTTTAATGTTACAAAAAGTGTTGTGAGGGACTATCCAGGAAGCTGGCTGTTCTCATGGTTATACTTATATTTTAAAATTTGTTAGCTTATACTTTACTTTACTATTGTCATTTAATTTTTTTCTTTGGTTTTGATGGGATTTAAGATTTTCAACATCTCACATCAATACTGAAAAAATTAATTAATTAT
>PVIH01028084.1:0-15775 GCA_004025045.1 Sigmodon hispidus | reverse complement strand
GGATCAAAGACCTCAACTTAACCCCAACCACTTTGAACTTGATAGAAAAGAAAGTGGGAAATACACTTCTACAAATTGGCACAGGCCACCACTTCCTAAATATAACACCAGTGGCACAGGCACTAAGACCAACAATCAATAAGTGGGATCTCCTGAAGCTGGGAAGCTTCTGCAAAGCCAAGGACACTCTCAATAGGACTAAACAACAGCCTACAGAATGGGAAAAGATTTTCACCAACCCTACAAGTGATAGAGGACTGATCTCTAAGGTATATAAAGAGCTCAAGAATTTAGATCCCAAAACCTTGAATAACCCTATCAAAAAATGGGGTTCAGATCTAAAATGGAATTCTCAGCAGAGGAACTACGAATGGCTGAAAGGCACCTGAAAAAGTGCTCTTCATCTTTAGCCATTAGAGAAATGCAAATCAAAACAACTTTGAGATACCACCTAACACCTGTTAGATTGGCTAAGATAAAAGGCACAGATGACAGCCTATGCTGGAGAGGATTCGGAGCAAAGGGAACACCCCTCCATTGTTGGTGGGATTGTAAGCTTGTTCAGCCACTTTGGAATACAATATGGATGTTTCTCAGAAAATTGAGAATCAATCTCCCCAAGGACCCAGCAATACCACTTCTGGGTATATACCATAAAGAGGCACATTCACACTCCAAAGGTATTAGCTCAACTATGTTCATAGCAGCATTATCTGTAATAGCAAGAACCTGGAAACAACCTAGATGTCCCTCAACTGAAGAATGGATTAACAAACTGTGGTACATCTACACAATGGAATACTACTCAGCAGTAAGAAAAAATTATATCCTAATATTCACAGGCAAATGGATGGATTTGGAGAATATACTCCTGAGCGAAGTCTCACAAACTCTGAGAGATAAGCAGGGGATGTACTCACTCACTAGTGGTCTCTAAACAAACAAACAAGAAAAAAAAGCCAAACATGCCCAAGCGGCAAACCACAACCACTGAACAGCTTGGGATCAGAAACATCCTGGACTTACCCTTCAAACCCCAGTCCAACTATAGGAACTCCTGACTCACTCTTGAGGGAGGGGGGACAGAACTGGATTTGGCCAGAAGTGGAGAGTGATCTAAGCATTATTGGGTGAGTGGGACCATAGGACTGTCTGCTCCCTGCCCAATGAGGGGATGGGGAGTTGCAGAGAAGAAAAATGACCAGATGTGTTGGGAGGGGGAAGAGACCTTGAATAAGGATATACAGGGATGGAAAAAAAAATTCAGAGGGAAAGCTGAACACAAAGAAAATATATGTGTAGCAATCTTATTTGTATTTCCACCCTTGATAAGCCATGCTTATGATTCTTATCCTCTGTACAGTTATTGTTAACTCTTCGGCATTTTTAAATTCTTTTTACTGTTTTTTTTTTTTTTTGATAAATACAAACTAAAGAAGGGAAAAAAAAAAACATGGGCTATGCCCTTGGATACATATAAAACAGGGAAGGTAATTGCTGAAAACCACACACACCTATGAAACAGAATGTAAATTATTTAAGCAAGTTATAAACTGAATGCATCTTTCTTGTGAATGAAATTAATAATCATAATTGGCTGTGATATCTATGAGTCACAATTATACCAGTATAGCAAAGTATATTGTACTATAGAGGTATAATAGTGATATTGTTGTTGGTGTTCACCAAATGTTGGATATGTGGGCCTAAGTGGAGAGAAATCAAGGTACCATACAACTCTCAGACTTTCTTTCTTTTCTTTTTTCTTTTTTCCTTAGGCAGACAACTCCTGCTCAATCACAGCCTATGCTTTTCAAAAGACCAGCTAGGCTACATACCAGTGGACCTTTTTTCTTGGAGTTCTCCTCTGAAACTATTACTAATGTAATTTCCCTTCTCATTGTCAGTTCACAGCCTCCAACTCAGGGAGAGTCTCCCTGATAGACCAGAGAACACACAGGTCACCAGAACTGCAGCCCCCAAAATACATGCAAACTAACTGAGACAAGAGTTCACACAAGCCAACAACAACAGCAACAAAAACAAACAGCGTCTAAGTCAGATGAAAAGCTCCTGTTCAGCCACAGGTGACATTAGGGCAGAAGACCAGACAGGAGAGGAAAAATCAAGACAAAAAAAAATAAAGATCCATTAAAGATATCCATTAAAGATAAAGCCAGAAATTGGTACCAAGACCTATGCTCACCATGCACACAGATTCCTAAATGCCAGCATAAGAGCAAAAACAGACAGGGCAATATGTAACCAGATCTCTTCTATCCTATCCTATTACAGTAAGCCATGAATATTAAAGCCACAGCTAAAGCACAATAAAAAGATCATAAAACAAACTTATGAAAATGATAGAATTTCATATAAAAGTTAGAAATTTCCTTAAAGAAATCAAGGAAATATCAAACAAGCATTTGAAGAAAATGAGTAAACCCTTTTTTAAAAAAAAATCAAACAATTGAAGGAAAATGTTCAACACATGACAATGAAAATAGAAGCAATAAAAAATAAACTAAAAAAATTCTGGAAATTGAACCTAGATAGGTTAAGAGGAACAACAGACATAATGATTACCAACATAGTAAAGAGATGGTAGAAAGTATATCAAGTACCGAAGAAAAGATACAGAAAATAGATTCATTGGTCAAAGCAAATGTTAAATATATAAATATCATGGCCAAAAGAAATCAGTAAAATTTACAACACAATAAAAAGAACAAAGCTAAGAATAATAGGAATAAAAAAGAGGTAAGTTACCCTTCACCACCAAAAATAACAGGCAATAACAATTACTAGTCAATAATATCCCTTAATATCAATGGACTCAATTCACCTATAAAAAGACACAGGCTAACACAATGGATCCTAAAACAGAATCCATCCTTCTGCTTTATACAAAGAATACACCTAAACCTCAAAGACAAATACTGGCTGAGAGTAAAGTGTTGAGAAAAGACGTTCCAAACAAAAGAACCTAAAAAACAAGCTGGGTTAGCTATCCTAATATCTAACAAAATAGACTTCAAACTAAAAAATCAATTAAAAGAGATACAAAGACCACACAAAGACACAACAAAAAAGAAAATTACAGACCAATCTTCCTAATGTATTCTGATGCAAAAATACTCACTAAAACACTGGCAAACCAAATTCAAGAACATATCAAGAAAAAAATCATCCACCATGATCAGATAGACATTATCCCAGAGATGCAAGTATAAATTAACATATGAAATACTGCCAATGTCATCTATCATATAAACAACCTTAAAGAAAAAAAAAAAAACATGATCATCTCATTAAATGTTATAACAGTCTTTGACATAATCCAACACTCCTTCATGATAAAGGTCTTTCAATGATCAGAGATAAAGGGAAAGTACTTAACAATAATAAATTCAATATATAGCAATATAATAGATAATATCAAATTAGATGGAGAGAAACTCAAAGCAATTCTACTGAAATCAGGAACAAGACAAGGTTGTACACACTCTCCATATCGATTCAATATAGTTCTTGAAATTTTAGCTAGAGCAATATTACAGTAAAAAAAGATCAAGGAAATATAAATTGGAAAAGAAGAAGTCAAACTATCAATATTTGCAGATGATATCACAGTAGGCAAAGTAACATGGTTTGCAAATAATATTATGTGAGTATCCATCTTCTTTTTGGTTTGGATTTAAGGTGTATTACATGATATGAAACCCATATATAAAATTGATAACCTGGCCAAATTATGAGGCTGGATAGGTAATGGGCCCTAAAAGAAAACCTACTGCCATCATTATGCTAAAAAAACCATAGTAATACAATAATTTCTAATGTCATATTTCTAAACCTATATATGAGTTCATTGAATATCCCTCATCTAAGAAGCTTCTTTTTGTACTTGGTAGGAATTAGAGCATAGATCCACAATTTGACAATGTGCAGTAAGTAAGAGAATTGGAGGACTTAGTCTTAAATTAGTTTCTTATCAAGGCTTTTATGATGTTCTAAAAATGGACAGCTACTATTGTCTAAACAGTAGCTGCCAATTAAGTTATAACTTACATAAACAGTAACTGCAACTTTGCTGTTACAACAGTTTCAGCCACAAAAACAGCAGAATAAACAAATTCTGCTCCCTTAAGCACCAACTCTTTTAAAGTGATAAGCAAACATTTCTGAATCTCTGTCAAGTGTTGTGCCCAGAGTCTGGACCACCAGAAAGACCATCAAGAGACCAGGTCTGATGCAACAGCAAGGAAGCTCTTTATTAATGAGCTAACTCATGTCACTCCATCTGTACGAAAGTACAGAGAAGTTGAGCAGCATGAGGCAAGGGTTTTTATTGTGGAGTCTATAGGAGTCTCAGAGCTGTGGGATTACTGTCTTTGGATTGGTCCAGTGTTTAGCGAGGAATACCTGTTATGAATTCCATGGCTAGTCTAAATTCTAGAGAAGGTTCAACATTTAACAGCAGTCATTAAGGTTTATCCATATCAGCTGATTACCAGATGTGTACCTGGAGACTGTCTTTTCTATTGTTAATTGTCCCCTTTCCAGGAAGGGGATCAACAGCTGTGTTCCTGGAGAATGTCTTTTCTTTTCTTAACTGGCCTCTTCCCACAAAGAAAATGTTTGTAGTTTTTCTGCTAGCTCATGGCTGAGTGGGTCTAAGTTCAGAAACTAGGAGTTGTGTCTCTACCTGCTGAATCAGAGGTCTGCACCAGGTCAAGTCATCTTTGCAGCTTACCATGGGTACAGTCGGAATCTGGCAAGGATAGAGGCTCTGGGCAAGGGTCGTTTTAGGTAAGGGCTCCTAAAGAGAACTCAAAATTGACAGCTTGATATTACATTGTGCCCTAAGGGAGGATAAATAGCAAGTCACTCACCTCTTCTTCTTGCTCCTGTCCCTCAAAAGTCCTCCTCATACCCACTTAAAAGCTTTTCTCCAACTGGCTCCTTCCTACTCTTTCTGTCAGCTAGTTGCTGACTCACCCTCCTTACTGCAGGTGAATTTTATTTAATCAAATAAATAGCACATCTTCTCACCATTGACCAAATGTTTCAAAGCATAAAAAAACTAACACACCTTAAAATAATATTCTAAAACACTTTCTTTTAAGTATCATGGATTTGTGATAAGATCAGGTGAAAAGATAGTAAAAACCAGACATGTTTGGTGAATTTAAAGAAACAATAAATTCTAGACACAACAGAGCTGACACACAAACACACACAGATTGTGACCACATGCACAAAACACTAAGTTGAAACCAGACAAAATCCCATTAAAAAGAAAGAAAAACAGATGCAAAATCTCAAACCTAAACAAGAAGCTATTTGCAAAGATATGCACTAGGATAGGAAAATAAAAAATGAAAAACTATTTTTCCCCAGTGGAGTAATACTGAATATACGAACCACACTCCAAGCCAAGCACAATGTCCAGTAGATTTCCAAAACAAAATGGACTGTAGTCTTTTTATACACTTTTTTTTTCAGAGTATTTTGTTTTCTTATTGGCTTATTTTTTTTGCTTTTATTTTTTTCTTTTAAAAGATGGGGAGATACCATGTAGTTAAATGAGTAAAGAGGTAATGATGATCTTGGGAAAGGATGACACAGAAAATATGATCAAAGTATATTTAAAATGGTATATGAATTTTTTGCATGTTCTTTTTCCTCTTTTCCTTATCCCCTCCCACTCTTATGGTCCCAATTTACTCAGGAGATCTTCTCTATTTCTCTTTTCCAAGGGGATACATAAATGTTCTTTTTAGAATCATCTTTGTTACCTAGCTGCTCAGGCGTTGTAGATTTTAGACTGATTATCCTTTGCTTTACATCTAAAAGCCACTTAATAGTAAATATATACCATCTTTTTTTCTTTCTGGGTCTGTGTTACCTCAGTCAAAATTTTTGTTTGTTTGATTTTTTTACTAGTTACATCAATTTGCCTGAAAAGTTTAGGATGTCATTATTTATTTATTTATTTATTTATTTATTTATTTATTTACTTACTGCCACCATGTAGTAGTCCATTGTGAGAAATGTATCATATTCTTGTTATCCTTTTATCACTTGTGGGGCATATAGGTTGTTTCCAGGATCTGGCAATTACAAATAATTTTACTTGGCTGGAGAGATTGCTCAGGTACTGAGGTTCATTTCCCAGCAGCCTCATAGTGGTTCACAAACATCTGTGATGAGATCTGGTGCCCTCTTCTGGCATGTGTTTACAAAATAAATAATTTTTTTAAAAAGATATGTTGCCATGAATATGCATGAAAAAATGTTCATGTAGTATGAATGTGAATCCTTTGGTTATATGTCCAAGAGTGGTATTGCTTTTTCATGAGGTAGATTGTGTTCTTTTTCTCTGGGAAACCTCCATTTTGATTTCCAAATGGTACAGTTGAGTTGGAAAAGAGACAGAGAGAAAGAAAAACAAAATAGATATACTAATAGAGAGAGCTATTTGGGGGTTGGGAAAAAGCCTGTTGGTAGTAAATACCCAAGAATCTACAAATATAACCCCAGCTAAGACTCCAAGCAATAATGGAGAGGATGCCTAAACTGGCCTTACCCTGTATTCAAATTGATGACCACCCTAATTGTCATCATAGAACCTTCATGCAGAAACTGATGAAAGCAGAAACAGAAATCCAGGGCTAAACATTAGGGCTGAACCCCTAGTCTGGCAAAAGAGAGGAAGGAGAGATTATATGATCAAAGGGGTTAAGACAGCTGACCTGTGCTATTGGGAGCTGACTGACTCTGGACTGACAGCTCTGGAACCTGCATGTGACTGAAACAGGCCTTCTGAATATGGATGACAATTGTGTGGTATATGTAGCTTGTGGGGCCTCTGGCAGTGGGACCAAATTTATCCCTAATGCATGAACCAGCATTTTGGAAACCATTTTTTTTGGAGGGATAACTTACTCTTCCTTGATCTTTTATACTGGTGGGTGGGGCTTGGTCCTGTCTCAACTTGATATGCTAGACTGCATTGACTCCCCATGGTAGATTGTGGTAGGAATGTTCACTGCATGCTGTAAGTAAAGAAACTGTTTTGGCCAGTGTCAGGTGTCATCGAAGTAGGCAGGGAAATTGGGATTCAAGTATGAGGAATGCTGAATCAGACAGACTTTATCCAGCCACGGAAAAAGAAAAATGTAAGGGGCCCAGATGATGCATGGCTACATGGCCAGCTAGATTAATGGAAATGGATTGAATCAAGATGAAAGAACCAAGTATCAGTTAGGAGATAAATTTTAAGACATCCCTGTGGAAGATATTTTTTATTAAGATAATGTAAATGATAAGATCCACTGTAAGTCTGGGTGAGATGGCAGCATAATTTATGCTTGGTTCATTCTGGGCTACAAAAGAAGATAGAACAGGCTGATCACAAGCATTCAAATTACTCTACTTTCTGACTAAAACTAAAATGTGGCCAGATGTCCCAAGCTCCTTGACTTCTATGGTAAAGTCAACTTTTGAATTGTAAGGCTGAGTAAATTTTTCCCTTAAATTTCTTTTTGTCAAAATGCACAGACCCCTGGCACACAGCAGACTAATAGGTGAATGACATCCCACCCAACTCAGGGAGAAATTCCTGTCTCCAGGACCCTGGCTCTGGAACATAGTCATTGGAGCCCCACCCAGACTCATCTCTGCCCTAAGTCTAAGCAAGCAGGGAACACACCTGCAGGCCAGAAGCCCCAGTAAAATCTAGTTCACAGGACACATCCCAACTACAAATCACTAACCCTCAACAAATGCCATAATCCAGTGACCTCAGTAGCTATATGAAACACACTGACCAATGGCCCTCATCAAACTAAAAGACTAAAAGACCAAAAAACTAAGAGAATAAAAGAGTTCCTCAGTTCCTATTGGAACAAGAACAGCTACCTGATATCCTCAGTATCTTAGCTGCTATTATATCAAAAGCAGCCACCTGAGACCTACAATGTGTCACCACTTACTGTATAAAAATCAGTCACTGTTACACAGAATACAATACCTCTAATTAGACCAAAAATTCAGATTAGACCAAGAGAGGGTTTCAGAGACACAGGCATATCCAGAACAGACTGCACAAAAATCAGCTCCCTGAGATTAACAAAAATCCTCCAGTTAAAAAAGGAATCAAAAAGCATACATCAGTATAAGCATACATTTAACAACATAAAGAGCAGCATGGTACCACCACAATCTGGTGATTCTACAACAAGACCTGAATCTAGCAATGCAGAAAAAGCAGAAGGAATCAACCTTAAAAGCGAATTTATAAAGATAATAGTAGTTTTAAACAGGATATAAAAATTCTATTAAAGAATTGGAAAAGATCAACAAATCCTTCAAAAAAAAAAAGAAAGAAAAAGCAATCAAACAAGTGAGGATAAGATTTAAAAACTGAAATAAAAGCAATAAAGAAGACAGAAACCCAGAAAATACTGGAAATAGAAAATCTAAAGGAGCAGATTGGAACTGTAGATGCAAGTATATAGCCAACAGAATACAAGAGATGGAATAGAGAACTTCTGATGTGAAAGATTCAATAGTGGAAATAGATACCTCAGTCAAAGAAAATACTAAACCAAAAAAGTCATAACAAAAAAAATCCAAGAAATATGGGATGAGACACCATGAGTAGATGAAAAGTGAGAATAATTGGAATTGAAAAAGAAAAAAAAATACCAGCTTAAAACACGGAAAGTACACTCAACAAAATTATAGAAGAAAATGTTTTCAACCAACCAAAAGAAGAAAATGCCTATAAAGATAAAGGAAGCTTATAGAATATTGAATAATCTTAACCCCCAAAACAGTCTGCTTGACACATAATAATCAAGCAACTAAACCTACAGAATAAAGAAAGAACACAAACAGCTACAAAGAAAAAATGGTTAGCTACCTATAAAGGTAGACTCTTCAGAATATCACCAGATTACTCAGATTGCAAAGAAAGCCAGAAAGGCCTGTTTAGATGTTATACAGACACAAAAGATCATGGCTGCCAACCCAGACAATTATACCCAGCAAAACTATGAATCACAATAGATGGAGTAAAAAAGATATTTCATGACAAAACCAGATTTAATAATTACCTATCCACAAGTCTGGCCCTACAGAAAGCACTAGAGGGAAAACTCCAACTTAAGGAAAACACATCCACCCATGAAACCACAAGCAATAGATAATCCCACAGAAAAAAAACACAAGGAATGGAAACACACACAAAATACCACCATAATAACAGAAAACAACCATCACTGGTAATTAATGTCTTTTAATACCAATGGACTCAATTTACCTATAAAAGACACACCCTAATATGATGGATACAAAAACAAAATCTATCATTCTGCGGCATACAAGAGACACACCTCAAATTCAAAGACAGACACTGCTTTAGAGTAAAGGATTGGGAAAAGAATTTTCAACAAATGGACCAAATAAACAAGCTGGTATAGCCATCCTAATATCTACCAAAATAGATTTCAAATTAAAATCAATTAAAGGAAACCAGTATGATCATTATTAATTTATCTCACAAAAAATCCACCTATTTCTTAAAGAAGTTATGACCCAAATGAACTTAATAGATATATACAAATTCCCCCCCAACACAAAGGAATACAGGTTTTTCTCAGCACCTCAGAGAACTTCCTCTAAAATTAACCACCTACTCGGTCATGAAGAAAATATTAATAGATACAAAACAAATTGGAATACTTCCATGTATCCTATCAGACCACCATGGACTTAAGTTTGAGTTAAAACACAAGAAAAATCACAGAAAGCCTACAGATTCAAGGAAACTAAGCATCTCTCAGTTGAACCACCTCTGGATAAAGTAAAGAAAGAAATCAAAGACTTCTTGGAATTCAATGAAAATGATTCCACAACATACTAAAACTTATGAGACACAACAAAAGCAGTGCTAAGAGAAAAACTCATAACACTAAAATCTTACAGAAAAAAAAAAAACTGGAGAAACCTCACACAAGAGAACTACAATCACAGCTGAAAGCCCTAGAACAATTAGAAACAAACACCCACATGAAATAGAAGGCAGGAAATAATCAAAACTGAGTCTGAAATTTAAAAAAAAAATGAAACAAACAGAACACTACTAATATTCAATGAATCAAAGACTTGGTTGTTTATGAAAGTTAACAAGATAGAATAACCCATATCCCAATTAAGAACAACAACAACAACAACAAAAAAAAAACACAGAGAGAGTATCCAAATGAACAGAATCAGAAATAAAAAGGGGGCATAAAAACAGACACTCAGGAATTCCAAAGAATAATTAGGTCATACTTTGAAAACCTATATCTCACTAAAGTCTAAAATATAAAAGAAATGGACAGCTTTTTTTGTCATGTACCACTAAT
Source organism: Sigmodon hispidus (assembly GCA_004025045.1). Lineage (NCBI taxonomy): Eukaryota > Metazoa > Chordata > Mammalia > Rodentia > Cricetidae > Sigmodon > Sigmodon hispidus. Next base: position 5,354 of record PVIH01028084.1, on the reverse strand, counting down.
CAAAATTAAATCAAGACCAGATAAATGATCTAAAAAAACCTACAACCCCAAGAAAATTAAAGATGTTATTAAAAGTCTCCTAAAGACAAAAAAGGTCAGGACCAGATGGTTTCAGTGCAGAAATCTAACAGACATTTAATGAACTAATACCAATACTCCTCAAACTGTTCCATACAATTGAAACTGAAGAAACATTGCCAAACTCCTTTTATGAGGCTACAGTCACCCTAATACCCAAGCCACTCAAAAATGCAACATTGAAAGAGAATTACAAACCAATGTCCTGTAGAGAGCTGCCTGCTGCTGTGCCCTAATGATGGTGCTGATGTCCGGCCTCCACCCCCTGTGGGTAAGTGCTCTCTTTTGATAAACAACTTCTTATTTGGCTTGAGCCTGGGGCGTGGTTTGCTGTTGCGTATGTGGACCTATGAGCTGTGCCCATGTGGCTTATTGGGATTGGATGCCCTGACAGTATTTAGTCATTGAGCAGGGTTTTCCTGGGAGGAGAAAAACAAAGAGAGAACGATTGTAAAGGTCCTGAATAAACTGCTGAAAGAAGATCCTGGGTGTTGCACTTTTCTTGCTGGCAAGGTTGCGCGCCACAATGTCCCTCATGAACATCGATGCAAAAATACTCAATAAAATAATGGCAAATTAAATTCAAGAATATACACCCCCCAAAAAATTAATTAACCATGGTCAAGTAGGCTTCATCCCAAAGACAGGGACAGTCAAAATATAAAAAATCATCAATGTCATCCATTATTTAAACAGTATGAAAGGGGAAAAAACCCAACAAGATCATCTTCTTAGATGCTGAAAAACCTTTAGACAACTTCCAACACTCCTATATGATAAAAGTCCTGGAGAGATGAGAAATACAGGGAAAATATCTAAACATAATAAAGACAATGTACAGCAAGTCAATAGTCAACATCAAACTAGAGAGATACTCAAAGCAATTCCTCTCAAATCAGGAACAAGAAAAGCTTCTCCTCTCAATATGTATTCAATATAAATCTGAAAGTTTCAGCTAAAGCAATATGAAAACAAAAGGAGCGTAGTTAGATGCAAATTGAAAAGTAAAATGTAAAACTTGGGGACCAGGTGCTATCTGCAGAGTAAGTCCCAACACACTCTGTAGCAGGCACAGATAAACTCTGCCTGTCACCATACCCACAGCTTCTGCTGAGGGAATTTGCATGGCTACCCACCTCCATCTCCAACTGAGCGAACAGATAATGACAGGGGCCCCTAAAGGACAGACTCTGACCCTGACCAGAGGTAAGGAGGAGTCACCAGGCCCAAGCACCTATACCCCAGCCAGGGAGGGAGTGGTGAACTCCCATCGGTTTCAGTTCTGCTTCCGAGACCATGTACTGTCTGCAGAGTGAGTCCCAGTGCACTCTGTAGCAGGAGCAGATAAAGTCTGCCTGTCACCACACTCACAGCTGCTGCTGAGGGAATTTGCAGGGCTACCCACCTCGACCTCCAACTGAGCAAACAGATAACTACAGGGGTCCCTGAAGGACAGACTCAGACCCCTCTCAGAGGTGAGGAGGGGTCACCAGGCCCAAGGGCCTATATCCCAGTCAGGGAGGGAGAGTTGAGCTCCCATCGGTTCTGGTTCTGCTTCCAAGACCAGGAGTTGTCTGCAGAGTCAGTCCCAGTGCACTCTGTAGCAGGCACAGATAAAGTCTTCCTGTCACTATACCCACAGCTGCTGCTGAGGGAATTGGCACAGCTACACACCTCGACCTCCACCTGAGTGAACAGATAACTTCTGGGGTCTCAGAAGGACAGATTCAGACCCTGCCCAGAGAGGTGACAGGAGGCACACAAGCCCGAGTAGCACAACTGACCAGGAGCCATCTACTCCTGAACCACTGAAGCCATGGGCAAACATCAGTGCAAAAAATTACATAATAATACAAAGAACAACATGGTAACTCCAGAAGAGATTGGCAATCTATAAATACAAGATCTGAACTGAGCAATGAAGAGGAAACAGAAGGAAGCAACACAAAAAATTACTTTTTGATGATAATTGAAGATCTCAAAGAAGATATGAAAAATAGCATTAAAGAAATAGAAGAAAATACAAACAAAAAATTCAAAGAAATGAACAAATCTATGAAAGAAACATGCCAGGAACTAAAAGCTGAAATAGAAGCAATAAAAAAGGCACGAAATGAGGCAAAGATGGAAATAGAAAATCTGAAGGAAAAAGCTAGAACCACAGATACAAGCATAACAAACAGAGTTCAAGTGATGGAAGATAGAATCTCTGAAGTGGAAGACTCAGTAGCTCACATAGATATATCAGGCAAAGAAAATAGTAAAACTAAAAAAGCCATAACTCAAAATGTTCAGGATATCTGGGACAACATGAAAACACCTAATTTGAGAATAATAGGAATTGAAGAAGGAGAAGAATTCCAGCTTAAAGGCACAGAAAATGCTTTCAATAAAATCATAGAAGAAAACATACCTAACCTGAAGAAGGAAATGCCTATAAAGATACAAGAAGCTTACAGAACACCAAATAGATATGACCCCCAAAAATGTCAGCATGCCACATTATAATCAAGCCACAAAACATACAGAACAAAGAAAAAATTTTAAGAGCTGCAAAAGAAAAGGGCCAACTCACATATAAAGGCAGACCCATCAGAATAATGCCTGATTATTCAATGGAAATGATGAAAGCTAGAAGGGCTTGGTCAGAAGTTATACACATGCTAAAAGAGCATGGCTGTCAAACTAGAATACTATAACCTGCAAAATTATCAATCACCATAGATGGAGTAAACAAGGTATTTCATGACAAAGTCAGACTGAAAGAATATCTATCTACCAATCTTGCACTACATAGAGTATTAGAGGGAAAATTCCAACTTAAGGATCCCAGATACACCCACAAAATCACAAACAATCAATAATTCCACAGAAGAATACCCTAGAGAAAGGAAATACAAACAAGTTACCACTAAAAATGGCAGGATATATGAATCAATGGTCACTAATTTCCCTTAATATCAATGGTCTCAACTCTCCCATAAAACATCACACATTAACAAGATGGATACAGCAACAGAAGCCATCCTTCTGTTGCCTACAAGAAACACACCTCAATCGCAAAGACAGACACAGGCTTAGAATAAAGGGTTGGGAAAAGAATTTTCAGTCAAATGGTCCTAAGAAACAAGCAGGGGTTGCATTTCTAATATCTAACAAAGTAGACTTTAAGCTAAAAGCAATTAAAAGGGACCAAGATGGATACTACTTATTCATCACAGGAAAAATTGGTCAAGAGAAGATTTCAATCTTAAATATTCATGCCCCTATTATAAGGGCACCTACTTATGTAAAAGAAACACTGCTAAAGCTCGAATCCCACATCAAATCTTACACCCTAATAGTAGGAGACTTCAAAACCCCACTTTCAACCCTGGATAGATCAACCAGACAGTGTCTCAACAGAGAAATAAGGAGTCTAAAAGAGGGTATGATCCAAATGGATTTAATAGATATCTACAGAAGCTTCTACCCAAAGGCAAAGGAATATACATACTTCTCAGCTCCTCATGGAACTTTCTCCATAATTGACCACATAATTGGTCATAAAGCAAATATCAACAGATACAAAAAAATGGAAATAATCCCTTGTAACATATTGGACCACCAGGGCCTAAAGTTAGAGTTCAACAACATCAAAACCCAAAGAAAGCTTACGAACTCGTTGAAACTAAACATCACTCAGCTGAACCATCTCTGGGTCAAGGAAGTAATTAAGAAACAAATCAAAGTCTTCCTAGAATTCAATGAAAATGAATGTACAATGTATCCAAACTTCTGGGACACAATGAAAGCCGTCTTAAGAGGAAAATTCATGGCGCTAGATGCCTGTATGAAAAACCTAGAAAATCCCACACTTGTGACCTAACAGCGCAGTTGAAAGCCTTAGAACAATTAGAAGTGAACTCACCTAGAAAGAGTAGACTGCAGATAATAATCAAACTTAGAGTTGAAATCAATACAATTCAAACAAAAAGAAAAATACAAAGAATCAACGAATCTAAGAGTTTGTTCTTTGAGAAAGTTAACAAGATAGATAAGCCCTTAGCCAAAAAAATCAAAAAACAGAGAGAGAGTGTTCAAATCAACAAAATCAGAAATGAAAAGGGGGACATAACAACAGACTCCCAGGAAATACAGAGAATTATCAGATCATATTTTGAAAATCTGTATTCCACAAAAATGGAAAACCTAGAAGAAATGGACAGCTTTCTGGACAGGTACCATCTACCAAAATTAAATGAAGATCAGATTAATTACCTAAACAGGCTTATAACCCTTAAGGAAATTGAAGCTTTCATTAAAAACCTCCCCAAACATAAAAGCCCTGGTCCAAATGGTTTGAATGCCGAATTCTACCAGACATTCAAAGAAGAATTACTACTGTTACTCCTCAAAGTATTTCACACAGTAGAAACTAAAAGAATATTGCCAAATTCCTTTTATGAGGCCACAATCACCCTAATACCCAAGCCAATCAAAGATACAACAAAGAAGGAGAATTACAGACCAATTTCCCTCATGAATAATGATGCGAAAATTCTCAACAAAATTTTGGCAAATCGTATACAACAATGTATAAAAGATATCATCCACCATGACCAAGTAGGCTTCATCCCAGTAATGCAGGGCTGGTTTAACATACAAAAAACTGTAAATGTTATCCATCATATAAACAAACTAAAGGAACAAAACCACATGATCATATCCTTATATGCGGAAAAAGCCTTTGACAAAATCCAACACTCCTTTATGATTAAAGCCTTGGAGAGATCAGGAATACAGGGAGAATACCTAAATAAAATAAAGGCGATTTACAAGAAGCCGACAGCCAGTATCAAACATAATGGAGAAAAACTCAAAGCAATCCCACTAAAATCAGGAACTAGACAAGAATGTCCTCTCTCCCCTTATCTATTCAATATAGTTCTTGAAGTTTTAGCTAAAGCAATAAGGGAATGAAAAAAGATTAAGAGGATACAAATTGGAAAAGAAGAAGTGAAGCTATCTCTTTTTGCAGATGATATGTTTGTATATATAAGTGACCCACAAAATTCTCCCAAGGAACTGCTACAGCTGATAAACACCTTCAGCAATGTAGCAGGATACAAGATTAACTCAAAGAAATCAGTAGCCCTTCTTTACACTAAAGATAGAAGAGCTGAAAAAGAAATAAGGGAAACATTACCCTTCATAATAGTTGCAAATAGTATTAAATACCTTGGAGTAACTATAACCAAAGAAGTAACAGACCTATTTGACAAAAATTTTAAATC
>PVIH01028083.1:0-15775 GCA_004025045.1 Sigmodon hispidus | reverse complement strand
ACTGTAAGGAAGGAAGAACAGAGTAAAAGATTCACACTAAACTCATTTCCAACTCTCTGAACAAAAGCAAAAAAACAATGGCAGATTAGCTAAGCTCTGTGCTCTAACCAAACTAGTCAACTACAGTGATTTAAGTGGCAACTGCCTATTGGACTGGGCAGCCGACAGTTCAGAATACTTTCGCAATAATTGTATTTTTAACGCAAAGACACTAAAATAATCTGGTCATGCAATTTTCATTTATGCATTCTGCATCTCTTTGCCAATCTTGTAGCTAAGGATCTTGTTCCAGTCGATCTTAGTACGTGTAACTGGTAACTGTCGAGGCTTTGAAGGTAGTGTCCGACATCGTCTGATAATTCTCACTGATGGCAGTCTGATATTCATTTTCTGCAGCTTCTACAATCTTTATAAATTCTTTTGCTGTTTGCATCTCATTATACACTGTGAGGGAATCTTGTATATCTTTATGACTCACTAGCTGAACATTACCATCTTCATAATAATGAACCTGAATTTTCAAGATGCCAACCACCTGTGCGGTGGAAGGAGCGACTGTAAACTTCCACTCTGACCTCCAACGACCATTCCAAAAGTTTTTTGCTTGAAACTGATGGCTTTCTATGCATGCAATGATGGTTTGCTGCCCATCTATTTTTTTGCCATACACAGTGCAGACTCCGTTCGTATAATGTTCTTTTACATAAGCTCAAAGTGCATTTTCTACTGGAGTTCTCCATGATTCAATTGCATTTTCTGCTTCATATGGCCTTGGATCAGTTGCTTCCTTTCTTAAATGATCAAATTTGAAACAGATTCTGTTCTTTGGATCCAAAAACTTTCCATTTCCCAAGTCTCCATGTTCTATTATTAAAACCTGATCTTCATAGCCTTCAATTTTTACTGGTGTAAACTGGTCCAAATTATACTGTGCAAATGCATGTGCTGCTCCTTCTTCTCATCGGACAGCTGCTCCTCCAGATCCGCCATCTTCCTTCTGGCGACAAACTGTGGCGCTGGTGGTGGCGGCAGCCACCTGACTTCCCCCTTGTCGTGCGGTCTTCCGCCCCAAAGGAATTCTTATGCAGTGGGAAGATAATATCTTCAAATAGAATTTTTTAGCATACAAACATAGTAAAATTTGTATGTATTGTTAAATAATTTTTATTTTATGTACATTGGTGCTTCACCTGCATGTATGCCTGTGTGAGAATATCCAGTCTCTTGGAGTTATAGATAATATTTATCTACCATGTGGGTGCTGAGAATTGAACCCAGCTTCTCTGGAAGAGTAGATAGTGCTTTTAACCACTGAGCCATCTGAGCCATCTCCCCAACTCTAGAGTAAAATATTAAAGACCTATGAATAAAAGGTTTCTGAATTGATTCTGAAAGGAAATATGAGATTCCATCAGTCAGCAGGAATAAAGCCAGCAGAAATTATGGTACCTTTTTAAAGTTTACTAATACTGAAATTGCCTCATTATGGAAAGAAAATGAACATTGGCAAAGAACTTGTAGTAATTTTGTTGGGAGAGAATAAGAACAAATATCCCCAAAGCAAGAAACTTCAGTTTATATAAAAATCTAATTGGATAATCCCTCATATACTAAAAGAGACACAATTTCTGGAGCCCTTACATTCTATATTGATGCAAATAAATCTGGAAAGGCAAGTTGTAAGTCAGGAAAAATAAGTGGCTCAAAGCCCTTATGATTAAGTTGAAAAATCAGAGTCATATGCAATTATTTTGATATTATTAAAATTTTCTGGATCTATTAATATGGTTTCTGTGGTAGTTTGAATGTAACTGGCCCCTATAATTTCACAGGAAGTGGCACTATTAGAAGGTGTGGTTTTGTTGGAGTGGGTATGATCTTGTTGGAGGAAGTGGGTTACTCTGGGGTGGGCTTTGATATTTCCTATGTTCAAGATCCCATCCAGTGTCTCAGACAACTTCCTGTTGTGTGCAAGATGTAGGACTTTGAGCTGGTCCTCCAGCACCACATCTGCCTGCAGGCCCCCATCATAATAATAAACTGAACCTCTGAAACTGTATGAGAGGCCCCTCAAATACATGTTTTTCTTATGAGTTGCTGTGGCTGTTATCTTTGTACAGCAATAGGAACCTAACTAAAACAGTTACTGATTCTCAATAGGCAGAAGTAATTGTTTTACACACTGAAACCACTGAACTTATTCTGGAAAATTCAAAATTAACTTCACTATTTATTCAATGACCATAAGTAATCATAATGAATAAAAATCATTCATTGCATACCACACATATCAGACCCCATATGGGTCTACTAGGCCTTCTAGAACTAAACTTGATCAACTATTAATAGAAGATATGCTAGAAGCCTTAGCATATGCTAGAAGCCTTTTATAAGAAACACCATGTTATTAGCAAAGGTTTGAACAAAGATTTTTTTTTTCTACCATTTGGCAACTAGCCAGGAAAAGTATAAAAAAATTTCCTACGTTTGTATAACCAAACTTTACTACTTGAAAGAAGTAACCTCCCCAAAAATAAAATTTGGCAAAGTGATATGTTTTATTTTACAGATTTTGAAAAATTAACATATGTGCACCATACCATAAACACATATTTAGGATTTCAATGGGCTTCTATTTTGAATTCTGAAAAGGCTGATTTTGTAATTACACACTTATTAGAAGTTATGGTCCTTATTAGAATATAAAAATTAAGCCTGACAGTGCTCCAGCGTATATCTCTTGTTAAATAATTTTTTGCATATTGTAACATAAAGCATAATATATAGCAGAAAATCCTATAGAACAAACAGTTATAGAAAGATCTAGTCATTTTAAAAGATATGTTTAATAAACAGAAAGAGGTAATAAAGACTTCCTCCCCCAGAGCTAGATTACTGGTGTAGGATATCTTCCTGTATGCTGTGAATATGCTTTATTATTACTGATTAATAAAGAAGATGTTTTGACCTATGGCAAGGCAGCTTAGAGGCAGGTGGGAAATCCAAGCAGAGATGAAGATGGAGAAGGCTGAAGTCGAGGAGATGCTGCAGGCTGTCATACAGATAGCAAGATGTAATTGTACACAGGAAAAGCTACAGGAGCATGTGGCAATACATAGGTTAATAAAAATGGGGTTAGTTAAGTTTTAAGAGCTAGTTGTTAGTGAGCCTGAGCCATAGGCTAAACTGGGATAGATTCTTCCAGACCTTGGGCTCCAAAGGGTCAGAAAACTTCTGGCTATAGAGTAAACAGTGCTTTATTAGTTTTAAATTTTTAAAATGTAAATGAGAAAGGAACAACACTGCAGAGAGAAATTGGATAGTGAAAAAAAGAAACCTCTCTGAATTAAAATAGCCTGTGCATTTTAAGGATGTATTGACCTCAAAATAAAAACCAGAATATGTGTTACATTAAGCGAAGAGGTTTTCCTTTGTTTCCAAAGGAGAAGAAATGCGGTGGATACCATTGAGATTCATAAAGATTAGATTCAAATAGGAGAGACTTCCTGAATGAGAAGAAGTGATAGTTCATCAAACAGCTTGATCGTTCAGTTCAAACTAACGTATAAAGACTAACATTTGATCAGGTATGAAAAATTGAAAATAAAATACAATATTTCAAATGGTAATTTACCATGTCCTTGTCTTACTTGCATGAAAGGAAAAATAAGTTTTCTTAAATCATGTGCCTTAATTCCATCTTAGAATGTTAGACTATAGATTGCTGTATAGCCTATGCCAACTCAGACATCAGTTTTTGAGTTTTCTTCAGAAATAAAAAGGATATTTGCTGTTTGGTATTAGAAATACAGTTAAGAGGTTTGAAATGTCTTAAGTAAATTTAAATAATTACTACAGTTCAAACTTGTTTTTCTAAATCTCTAATAGTTGAAGTGATTTGGAGCTAAGATAAATATTTGAGCAGAGTGGTGATAGCTCATGCCTTTAATCCCAGCAGAGATAGGCAAACCTCTATGAGTTAGTTGTTTCTACATCCTAGAGTTAAAGTAAGCAAAGTGGTGACAGATACAACTCCTGTTTGGTATATTTGCACACTAGAGACTATTTATATACCATATTTACAGACTATTATAAAAACTCTCTACACGGTTGCTAGAGAGGCAGCTAATTTACCATGGAGACAGGAACAAAGAACAGCTTTTGTGACTGTAAGTAAGTTTCCTCTGTGAATGTAAGCCTGACCAATACTGAACCAGATAATACCCAAATTATGTATAACATATTTGTGGGTTTTACAGCTCTGGATGAAAAGTTATCTTGACTAGTTGGGAAGCCAGGATATACCTGGAGCTGCAATAGAACAGCTCTGGAGTGAAAGGTATCTTGACTTTTAGGGAAGTCAGGCTATTCCTGAAGCTGCAGCAGGACAGCTCAGCTCTGGGGGGAAAGGTATTCTCACTTACTGGAGAATCAGATTATATATGAGCTAGGATGCAGTGATGGATGGTCTCCCCATAGGATGTATCAATCCTGCTTCTCTCCTAAAGAAAGCCCTGTATGCTGAGCTTTGCTTCACCCCACCCCTCACCCCTAAATCCTTAAGGAGGCTTCCCAACAGAGCTCTGTTTCTTCTTCTCTCTGGCCCAAGGTATTTCTTCTTCAGTTTCACTCTGCTAAAGAAAAACTCTTGCAGAAATGTAGCAATATCTTCTGAGTCCAGCTAAAAGTTGTTAGTTTTTTTTTTTCTGCTCAGCCTTGCTCCACCCCTTCCCCCACAATGTCTCAGTAGTATTTTTTTTCTCAGTTCTGACCCAAGACTCTTTTAAGAAAGAGATTTATTTGGGAAGGAGTAGTCCAGGAGAATGGCTGTCTCTGCCAGGGTGGAAAAGGACAGCCAAGACCTAAAAACAGGAAGAGGGGCTTCTTAGGAGTGGAGTTTCTCTAGAGAGAAGATTTTCTGCTTAGGGATTGGTTAATTTTCTTGCTCAGGGATTGGTTGCTTTCCTTGTTCAGGGGCAAAGTTGGCTTTGATTTCAGGGGCAAACTGTTCCTTTCATTGGCTCTTTTTAGGTTAGTGGCCCTAATTTCAGGGCCAGGGAACATTTCTTTTGCTGGTTTGGGTCTCAGTGCCATAGTGTGTTTCTTTCACTGGCTCTGAATTCAAGGTCAGTGTACTAGGGTTTATGCTCAGGGATCGTTGGTTTCATTGGTCAGGAGTAGAGTTGGCCCTGGTTTCAAGGCCAAACTGTTTTTCTCACTCATCCTTTTTAGCTTTTTAGTTCTAATTTCAGAGCCATGGCATATTCCTTTCACTGGCTCTGATTCTAGGGACAAAGTATATTTCTTTGGCTCTGCTTTTAGGGTCAGGATGTGTTTCTTAGGTTCTAGGTTCAGGCTAAAGAGTTTCTTTTACTAGCTGGGGTCTCAGGGCCAGGGCAGGTTTCTTCTACTAGCTCTGGTTTCAGGATTTTTTCACTAGCTCTTTTACCTTACAGTATTTACTCGTGAATTGGCAACTGAGTACTCTTCATAAAGCAAAAAGGAGCCCACAACATGTGCCTGTTGACTTCTGTTGCACACTCTTTCCATACACAGAGAATAAATATTCTTTGAGAAACTAATCCTAACATTTTATGAGGCCTGGAGAACCTTATCTGTAGTCACTGCCAGCCATCTCTATGGTCGTAAGGGTGTCCTTACAAATATGGATTGGATCTGTTTGAAGTCACAGTCCTTTGCAGGCTTAGCCATGAAGGAAAGGTATTACAGTGGAATTGGTCTTTATCTGAATTCCTTTGTGACCAAGATGTGGTAGCAAAGGGGTCTGTGCCTTCTTGCACTGAGAAAATAGCTCAGTCATCCATAATTTCTATCTGTAAATTACTTACCCGTGCTTTGAAAGAGGTACCTATTAGATCATGGGGATCAGGGGCAATTATATAAGGAGGGGAGAGGCATAAAATAGAAAGATGAGTGGAAATGAAAACTTTAAAACAGTTTTTCTTGCCTATGGGGCAGAATTTGGAATGACTTTGTTCTGATCTCTGGGTCTGAGCCTACCTGCACACCATGGTGCTTCCACACCAGGCTCTGTTCCCCACTTGCTTTTCTTTTCTTTATTTTTAAATATTTTTAAAAATTTTTATTTTATGTACATTGGTGGTTTGCTTGCATATATGTCTATGTGAAGGTCTTGGATTCTCTAGAAGTGGCGTGAGAGACAGTTGTGAGCTGCCATGTGGGTGCTGGGAATTGAACCCTGGGTCCTCTGAACGAATTGATCACAGCATTTGCCTGACTGGTGGTTTACTCATGGCTCACCACCACTGATGGAGCCAAAGATATATGGAAAGCTGCAGCCTATGGACTGGGGGATGGAATAGCTATTACTGAGGAAAGAACCACCAAATCAGCACAACATGCTGAAGTAATAGCAGCATTATTGGCTATAGAGAAACATAAGGAAGGCAAAGGCAAAGTCTATACTTTCTCCAATCCATAGTGCATGTGCAATGGTATAGGTATATGATCATCAAAATGGAAAATCACTAATTGGCAGAAAATGGGAAAACTTAGCAAAATTTAGCAAAGACATCAAATTTTATGTAGCTCATACAAGCAAGACTGACAAAATAGTGAACAAATTGGCATTATGTTTGATTATAACTAGAGTGTTAAAATTTGCCAGGGAACAAATTCAGAATAAATCAACAAGAATGATAGATTACACATTAAAAAACTTGAAAGTTTACCTCAACACTAACAAATAAGGAGAAATGGAGAACCAAATTAAACCAAGACAACCCTATGAGAATAACTATTATAGGAATCCATAGTCAGGTCACACCTTTAATCCTAATACCTGGGAGGCAGAGATAGGCACATAAGAATTACAGTGATTTTCAATTCAAAACCTGCTTGCAGAAGGCAGGCTGAAATTCAAAGTGAATGTCCTTTGTGATTTAAAAATAAATACACATAAACTTTAAATTTATATATAAAAAGAAAGAGAATGTAAGTATATTTATCACACATACTAAGGTATATATTTAGGTTCAAAATTTCAAAAGAATTTTTTTTTAATTGAATTCTTCTGTTGCAAAACAACCACCACCACCACCACCACCACAACAACAACAACAAAAACCAAGCCAACTTTTTGCCTAGGCTAGAGAAATGACTCAGAGGTTAAGAGCATTGACTGCTCTTTCTGAGTTTAATTCCTAGCAACCACATGGGAACTCATAATGAGATCTGGTGCTCTCTTCTGGCTTTCAAGCAAACATGTGCAGAGAACACTATATACAAATAAAATAAAATAAATAAATATTTTTTCTTAAAAAAGTTGCTCTAGGAAAGATATACCTGCCACTTCCCCCCCCCCAAAAAAAAACATCCTCCCACACCACCAAAGCTAGGGTTGGGGCAGGGTTTTGCTTTTATCTTTCCAGGAGAATAAAAGCATCCAACTAAGGAACCTGCAGACCACTGGACAAGTGAAACATCTGAAGGAAAAGAATGGATTATCAAGAGAAAATATCCCAAGAAAAAGATAACATTTGAGTTTTTCATGAAGATGATGTGGTCCTGCAATGATGAATTCACCTGGATTGTGTTAACGCCACTAAACTGATGAACATCACCCAAAGATCGGCTTTGAACTACAAACTGCTCAGGGCATTTACTTTGCTGAGTTCATAGGAGATGGGCATGAGCATTTTGCAGAATTTTGAACTCCGAAATACTTAATCTTAAGACTTCCAAATACAACCAGACTGGCATTGTGAAAGCTTGACAGAAAAAGTTTTAGTATTGTAGTTTTACTGTGTTAGAGTTAAAACCTTTTTTACTGTGTTAGAGTTAAAACCTTTTCTTTTTACTTAGGCAAAAGGTGAAAATGTTGCAGGATATTTGATCACACATGAACCCCGAGACTGTATTGTTTACTGGAGGAACCTTTGTCTAGCTATGGTGCAGTTCACACACCTTTAATCCAAGAGCTTTCTGCTTGAATACTGTAAATAGGATTAAATAAAATCAACCATAGGTCAAGAGGCAGAGCAAAGAAGCCCGTAGAGAGTTGAAGGATGTCAGGAGGATGGAGAGAGAGATGCACAGGAAGTAGAAAGGAAGGACATTAGGTTGGAGGAGATTTTTGTTTGCGATGACATAGGAGAACGCTCTCTTTCTGAGACGATGACTGGACTGCTGCTTTCATTGCTTCTCTGAGCAGCAGGTTTTCACCCCAGCATTTGTCTCCCAAGTCTTTACTGATAAAATAGAATGATAGAGACTTATCTAAAAATGGCATTAAACCAAAACTCTTTTTATCTACCAATTATCAACTCTATATGCCAGTTTAAGAAGTATTGTTTGAAAATTGATCAAGTTGATCTGTGCATTTTAAAATTTATTTTAATTTTAAATTTTAATTTTTTGCTGAGTTCTGAAAGCACCAAGAAAGTGAAATAGCTTACATAATCCATGAATGTGGGAGAAATGAGTCTCACTAACAATTTGCTACTTTCTTGAAATTGTTGTTTTATTTTGTTAGTTCAAAATCTACCAGCTCAGATGCTAGGCAGGATACCAGAGTCTTACTACATCCTGAGAAATGAAGTTAAAATGCTAGAAATATAATTTTTCTTATTTTTAAAATTTTTCCTGACATTAATGATTCTCTTGATAGAAGTCACATTTGTTTTGAAATTACATTTAACATTTATTATTTGTGTGCTAGTTAATTAATTATATTTTTATCATTTAAATAGTGCCTGGATAGCTATTCCAGTGAGCTTTTAGAGGACAATATAGGCAGCTAGGCATTGTCTCTTCGAAATAGAAACAAGAGCTGAACAGGAGGTTTCTGTGTTCTGTGCTTAATATTGAGTGTCCTGAGTTTGTAACCATGTGGAGCTGGGGAAAGAAGTCTCTGCATTTAAGATTGCTCGTCTATAGACTGGTGATAAACAGATAATGAGGGAGGTTATAATGTTTCCTTTATAAAAGTCAATACTCAATGAGCTTGGCACTGTTCTAAACATTTCCCAAGATTAACGCACCAAATCCTTAACCTACCCAGGGAAGCTGTTTCTATTTTCTCCCCACACAGAGGGCAATTAGGAGTCTGTTTAAGACCAGCTAGGTAAACTATATGAGTCTGTTTGGGTTATTGACTGGTACAGATGAGCAGTACTTACGGGAGACTTATCACAGAAAAGTCTCACTTGGCATGCATGATGTGGTAGTTTAAATAGGAACGGCCCTGTAGACTCGTGTATGAATCTTGGCTCATAGGGAGAGGGAGATATGGCCTTGTTGGAGTAGATGTATCACTGTGGAGACAGGTTTTGGGGTCTTACAAGCTCAAGTCTGGCTAGTGTGACACAGGTTTTCTTTCTGCTGCTTGCGGATCAAGATGTAGGACTCTCAGCATCATATCTGCCTGCAGCCCACCATGTCCCACCATAATGATAATGAACTAAACTTCAGAAACTGTAAGCCACTCAAATGAAACGTTTCCTTTATAAAAGTTTCTGTAGCCATGGTGTCTCTTCCCAGCAATAGAAACCCTAACTAAGACACATGGCAACTCCGAAGCTGAACCCTGGAGTTCCATGCGAAATTCAAAGGCAGCTATTCCACTAAAGAATCTCATTCCTCTTCATAGAGGGGAAGCATTTTGAGTCTTGTAAGTTTCATGATTGTCAGAGTTCTGTAAGTTTTTTGTGAGTTTTATGAGCCTCACTCTTTCTGTGTTGGTGAATGTTTCAACCTAAAGTTAACAGCTATGCAAACCCAGAACTTGGGAAGTTTAGGAGTGATTAAATGAGATTATAGAACACACTCTACAGAAGTGCCATTGTTCCTTGATTATAATACTATATGGATGATAATACTCAATGAGCTTGGCACTGTTCTAAACATTTCCCAAGATTAACTCACCAAATCCTTAACCTACCCACTGCAGCACTGATCTTAATAAAAAGAACCCAGACTCATACTCAAGTTAGAGCTCCTGGCCCATGGCAAGCTTGATTAGATCTGCTTCAAGTGATTACAGTACAGGCTAGGCAGGGGAAGTTCCAGGGCCATGAACACTGATCTTCATATCTTTTCTTACTGTGTCAGTTCACTCAGGCACAGAGTAACATATGAAGACTTTAAATAAGTAATGCAGTGAAAAAAATATATCAAATATCAGTGTTCAGCGGCACTTTTAGCTCCAGAAACCCTCTCCCCCAAATAAAATGGTACCATTGCTATGACTGTCCACTGCAGCTCCAGCTATATGGTTATTGACCTCATTTTTGAACACAACACACTTTGGTTGCAATACAAGGAGAAATGAAGCCAGAATTGACCTGAAAACTTCTTCACTGATGGCTAGCTTTCATGGTCTGGAGCTTTCATGATGATGGAACATGCTATGCTGGCTGCTGGGTGAGAAAAGCCATCAAAAGTATTACCTAGTGGTGAACCTTGCATGCTGCAGTACCAACCTGCCAGGCAAGATGTGCTCACTGATGCACCTAATAACACATAGAACTAAGAACTTTTTTGTTGGATTTGTGGCCTGCTGGAGAAGCCATTACTCTTTTACTAAATGGGCATGTTACCTAACTGCCTTCCAGGTGTCTTGTGTTTTTACCCACAAATTAGTGCTGCTCTCACCCTTGGTCTGTAATGGAGAGCACTTAAAAGTCATAGTGCTGAGAATGAGCAGCTGCTGAGTGCTCAGCCCTAAATGGGACAGCTATGTCAACTCCCAGACAGCAGGAAATATTGTGGGAAAGAGGATGGAAAGAATGTGAGAGCCAAGAAATGGGGAATGCCATGTGGACATGGCTTGACATGGTCACTCTACTATGAACATACAACAGCTTTGGCAGCACAAGGCAACAGGACCAGCCAACACTCTAGGAGGCAGCAGCACTAATTGGGCTTAGTGGGCTAAAAAGAGAGGGCAGGATGATGGACAGTGTCGAGGGAATTAGCAGTGGATATGACCAAGATGCATTTCACATATGTATGAAATTGTCAGTAAATTAAAAAAATACCCTAAAAAGTTACAGTTTATTGAATACCAGTATAGAGATGTTGTATGAAACATCGTTGATCAAACTCACATTTACTCCTTCAATAACTTTAAATTTGAAAGGAGATATTCTAAAAGATGCATAAAATAAGAATATACATGGCAATTTGTTGATAAAATATTGCTCAAGCCTGGTTTTCTTCCAGTATTCTTTTAGGAATTGCAATTCAGTATAGTTGTGCAAAACAGAATGCAGGAACTGTCCATGATTCTTTCCTCTTCTTCATCCACAAGTGCAGTACCTCCATAACAAATTTGATTTTTGCTACCTCCTAATTTGGCAGCTGATTTATTATAGTTTGCTTTACTTCTTTTGTATTCTCTTGCTTGAATATTAGCATGTCTCTCTTTCCTAAGGATTCCAAGTCTTAAGATAAGACAAGAATCATCATGGTGTCTGGCTGTATCTACCCTTAGTTCACACTGCTCTCTACCCACTGTCCTTCTGCAGATCTTATAATTGTAATACTTCCTATACCAAATGGTCATCTCATGTTATTGCTTTTGCTTAGGTATTCCCCTATGTTCCTTTCTCCTGGTTGTTTTCATATATTTTGTTTTCCAAGACAGAGTTTCTCTGTCTATCCCTGGCTGTCTTGGAACTCATTCTGTAAATCAGGATGGCCTTGAACTCAGAGATTTGCTGGTCTCTGAGTGCTGAGTGTTCGGCCTCATGTATTCTTCACATCTGAGTCCAGTTGTTATTATTTTTTCTCTAATGAATCCTTCTTCATGTATCTGACAACTTCTGTTGTAGACCCTCAGCACATAGACTTTAAGCAGTTTTATTGAGAAACAGTACAAATGACCAATCTGCTGACAGCAATTTGGCAACTGACAATGTACGGATTAGTTCATCATCCTCATCCAGGATGGCTGCTCCAGCTGCCTTTCTGTAGTGCCAGAAGCTGCCTTGCCAGAAGTCAGAGTTGAAAACCTGAGCTGCACTGAAGGAGATTCTTACATCGGAATGCTGTCTCATCGAGCAGTCATAGAGTAGAACTTTGTATTTAAAGTGTGAAAACATGACACTCATTTCAGACGCACAGTCAAATTTGGGGTTAAAAAGGTGTTATGAATGCATCAAAACTATGAAATGAAGACTTCAAAAGTTGTCAGGAATTCAGTAAATTGATCATTTGGTGAAACTACGATTTGGCAGACTGCTTCTCATCACATTGATTTCCTAGAAACTGGCTTTTGGCAAATTAGCTTTCAGAAAGTTGTCTGTTAAGAAATTCAGTAAATCAGTGATTTGGAAAATTGACTTTTGGCAAATTGATTTTTTGCAAATTGATTTTTTTTTGGTAAATTGGCCTTTTTACAGCATCAAGTACCTCAACTTGTAGCATTTTATACTCAATGTTTTCTGTTTGTTTTATGATTATTAGATTTGTAGTCTTTTGACTCACTCTATGGGAACACCAAAGGGGAAGGATAACATTTGTTTTTGTTCACCTTTGTAGTCTCAAATTTAAGCATAGCATATGCCATTTAGTAAGTACTCAACAAATGTTTGTAGAGTTGAAGAAAAAAAATATGTTGCTGTAGAACAAAACAGACTGAAAATGCTGACTTGGGGCACCACTAACAGTGTTTTCATTACCGCAAATCTACAGGACTTATCTTTACTTACAGCACAGTAGCATATATAAATGCTGCCCATGTGTGTGCACACATACATTACCCCCAAGCAACTGTACCTTTTTAACTTAGTGATGATGACAATGTTAATATATGTGTATATGATACTTTATGCCAGTTCTTATCTAATCCTTGCAGCAACACTATGGTTTAGGTTATGACTGCGATCTTTATTTTTCAGATAAAGAGCTATGTGTAAGAGCCACACAGCTGCCTGAACACAGGCAGTCTGGCTTCAGCATTAATCAGTATATTGTAGCTTTATCGTTTAAGAAGATAAAAATTTTATTCATAACACAGTAATATGACATGAGCTATTTATCCAATTTCTCTTTGGGTGAACATCATAGAAGAAGATACAGGATCTGAGAAGGGACTACAAGGGTATATGTAATGATTTGTGAATGTAATTTTAAAAAGTGCATCAAGAATAATGGCCAATGATGGTCTAAAGAATAGCTGGTGGTAATGGGAGCCTTTAAAGGTCCATTAGCCACCAGGAATGATACTTTCAAAATTTCACATATGTGTGTATACATGCATATAAACAAGATTTGTGGTTTGCAAGCAGAGCATCTACACAAAATTCTCCCTCTATCAAGCCTAAAAGTAGTGTAATTGCTCAAAATTCAGCCTTAAAAAATTCTCTAACATCTTCTGTGGTGCCAAGTTTCTTCCATGTTAGTTCTCCACTGTTCGTAAGGACTGTGTGTCAAGGCCCCAGGATAGAGCTGCAGAGTACTGGACTCTATATTGTGAGTGTTACAGCTCTGGAGGGAAAGGTATTCTGACTATTTGGGAAGTTAAGCTATCCCTGGGGTTGCAATAGGACAGCTCTGCTGTGGAGGAAAACATATCTTAACTGTTCAGGAAGTCAGGTTATACCTGGAACTGGGGTATGGTGTAACATGGTCTCCCAGCAGAATGTAGCAATTCTGCTCCTCTCCTGGAGAGTTGCTACAGCTAAGCTTTGCTGTGTTCCCCTTAAAAGGGCTTCTCAGCAAAGCTCTGCTTCTTTTTCTCTCTGGCTCAAGATGATGCTTCTTCTGTTTTACTCTACTAAAGGGGAAACCCTTGCAGAAATGTAGCAATCTCCTCCAGCTCCAGTGAAAAGTTACTTGTTCAGTCCCATAAGGGACACCTCAGCAAGGTTCTTCCCTTCTGCAATAGCGAATGAAGATCTTTACTCAAGATTTTTGAAAAAGAGAATTATTTGGGAAGGAGAAGTCCAGGAGAGTGGTTGCCTCTGCCAGGGTAGAAAAGGGAAAACCAACAACTGATCAGGTAGAGGGATTTATATAGGGTTTCTTAGGAATGGAGTTTCACTAAAAAGATTTTCTGCTCAGGGATTGGTTAGTTTTTCCTGCTCAGTGATTGGGTCGTATCATTGGTCAGGGGACAGAGATAACTGTGATTTCAGGGTAAAACTCTGTTTCTTTTGTTTGTTTGTTTGTTTTTAAAGATTTTTGGCTCTAATTCTCAGGCCAGGGCATGTTTTTTCACTGGCTCTGATCTAGGGACAAAGTGTGGGTTTATTGGTACTGGTTTCAGAGTCAGGGCATGTTTCTTTGGTTCTGGGTTAAGGGATAAAGTGTTTCTTTCACTGGCTCAGGTCCCAGACCCAGGGCGTGTTTCTTTCACTAGTTCTAGTTTCAGGGTCAGGGTTGGTTTCTTTGGTTGGCCCCTTGCCCTACAGTATATACTTTGTTTTTCTCATATGTACATGTTTATGATGATGCTTAAATGTCTTCCTTTCTTTGTTCCCTCCCTCCTTTCTTTCTTACCTCGCTCCTTCTTTCTCCTTCTCTCTCTCTCCCTTTCTTTCTTCGTTTTTCTCTTTCTTTTTTTTGTGGTTGGATCTTGCCTTATAGCTCTGGCTGTCCTATATAAATCGGGCTGGCTTCAAACTCAGAGATCCTCCTGCTTCTGCTTCCCAAGTGCTGCGTTCAAAGGTGCACACCACTATACCCAGCTTTAAAGAGTGTAACAATAATCCCTGGTTATAAATAGAACAAGGCATGACATCATATGCTACAACCTCAGCTGGCAAGAGGCAGAGGCAGGATGATGATGAAGTAGAGGTCAGCCAAGGTCACACAGTGAGGTTGAGAGCAGTCTGAGGCCTCTATGCCCAAAAGTAAAATATATATAAAAGCCATGTGAATATGCCTGCTTTAGCTAATTGTATTATACTCACTCTTCTACTAGAACATGAGATGGTACTTACCACAAGCCATTTAAGGTTTCTTTTGAAATAATGAAATTGCCATCATTAATACTTTTTCTCCTTGGGTCAATTTTAAGTAAAGTAAACACAAGCAGTGCAATATCATGGCAGTTAATGTGGCAGTTGAGAAAGCTCCTAACTGTTGGGTAGGTGATGTACATAGTGTGCATGCACCAAGCAAAAGGGGTAATTAATATCCTAGACTCAGTAGGATGGAGCAGGGAGGTAGAAGATTTTTTTAAATCACATTTCTAAAAAATAGTAGACACGCATAAAACTTTCTGGAATTTTCTACTAAATACTTTCAAGGTCATGCTTGGTGATGGGAAACCAACACCAAAGATAAAAAAGAAAGCAAAGAATTGGATAAAAGGGGAAGTATTAAAAGAACTTCACAGATAGTCAACACTCTTTTTGATAGATGGTTATGCCTAAAAGTAGGGTAATAAAATGATTCTGTAGTAGATTAGACTAAACTATGATGTTAGACAGGCTAGGCAAAATTCATGTACTTTGGACTTACAACATTTTCAATATAATTCAGGAGGCTAGCTTTATGTCAGTTTGACAGGAGCTAAAATTATTTGAAAGGAAGAAGCGTCAATTGAGAAAAGACCTCTAGAAGATCTGGCTATAGGGCCTTTTCTTTTTTTTTTTTTGGTTTTTTTTTTCCTTTATTTTGTATTTATTAAAAAAAAAACACAGTAAAAAGAATTTAAAATGTGGAAGAGTTAACAATAACTATATAGAGGATAAGAATGATAAGCATGGCTTATCAAGGGTAGACATACAAATAAGATTGCTACACCTATATTTTCTTTGTGTTCATCTTTCCCTCTGATTTT
>PVIH01028082.1:0-15784 GCA_004025045.1 Sigmodon hispidus | reverse complement strand
CATCTCTCATGCTTTGTTCCCACCTCTCCTTGGTGGCTATCTGTTATCATCCCAATTTGCTAAAATTTGCTCTATTTTCTCTTCATGGGAGAATTCATGGATGTCTCTCTTACGTTCCTTCTCAGTCTAAGCTATTCAGCTGTTATGGTTTGCAGCTTGGGTACACTTTGCTTTTTGTCTAAAATTCATGTATGAGTGAGTAAAATCCTTATGTATATTTCAGGGTTTGTGATATTTCACTCAGGAGGATATTCTCCAAATCCATTCATTTGATGGCAAAGTTTAGGATATCATTTTTTTAGTACTCCATTGTGTATATGTATCACAGTTTGACATTCCATTCTTCAATTGAGGAACATCTAAGTTGTTTCCAGGTTTCCAGGTTGCATCTAAGTTGTTTCCAGGTTTCCAGGTTCTTGCTATTACAAATAAAGCTGCCATGAACATAGTTGAGCCACTGTTTTGGGGGTACAAATGTGCATCCTTTGGGTATATGCCTAATATAGGTATTGCTGGATCCTTGGGGAGATTAATTCCCAGTTTTCTTAGAAAACGCCATACTGCATTCCAGAGTGGCTGAACCAGCTTACACTCCTACCAACAATGAAGGAGTGTTCCCCTTGCTCTGCATCCTCTCCAGGATAGCTGTTATCAGTGTTTTTGATCTAGTCATTCTGACAGGTGTAAATTGATATCTTAAAGTTGTTTTGATTTGCATTTCTCTGATAGCTAAAGATTTTGAGCAATTTTTTAAGTACCTTTTGCCATTTGTAATTCCTTTGTTGGATTTTTAGCTCAGAATCCTATTTTTTAATTGTCTTTTTTGGGTTTGGAGGCTCCAGTTCCTTGAGTTCTCTACATATTTTAGAGATCAGTCCTCTGTCAGTTGTAAAGTTGGCGAAGATCTTTTCCTATTCTGTAGGCTGTTATTTTGTTTTAATACTGTATTACTTGCCTTACATAAGCTTCTCAGTTTCAGAAGGTCCCACTTGTGGATTGTTGTTCTTAGTGTTTGTGCTACTGGTGTTCTGTTTGGAAAGTGGTCACCTGTGCCAATGCATTGACGGGTATTTCCCACTCTTTTCTAATTTTTCATTAATTTATATATGTATATTACTTGGTGATTTTATATCATGCACCTCATTCAACTCAGTTATCAGACCTCTCAGATTCATGCCCACAATTATGATCTCCCCATTTACAAAAACAGCCATTCATGCTGCTCCTTTACTTACTGGAGCATAATTAAACTCTCTGTGGCCAGACCCTTAAAGAAAACAAGTCTTATCTCACACACACCCATGCCAGAGACCATCAATGCAGAAGTGAGGCACTGTGTGATTTAGCTATGTTCTAGCATTGAGTTCTTGTGTACAGTGATCTCTCTCTCTCTCTCTCTCTCTCTCTCTCTCTCTCTCTCTCTCCCCCCCCCCTCTCGTCCACTAGTGAATGAGTTTATCTCCTGCTTTTCTTTCTGGGATTGTGATACCTCACCCAGGAGGATATTCTCTATATCCATCCATTTGCCTGAAAATTTTGGAATATCATTTTTTTCTTATTGCTGAGTAGTACTCCATTGTGTAGTTGTACCACAGTTTGTTAATCCATTCTTCAGTTGAAGGGCATCTAGGTTGTTCCCAGGTTCCTGCTATTATGAATAATAATGTTAATAATGCTATGAACATAGTTTAGCTAATGATTTTGGGGTGCTAATGTACATCTTTAAGGTATATGCCCAATAGTGCTATTGCTGGGTCCTTGGGGAGATTGATATCCAGTTTTCTGAGAAACTACCATACTGCATTCTGAAGTGGTGGAACAAGCAGACACTCCACCAACAATGGAAGGTGCCAGTGCATTTCCCACTTTCTTTTCTATCAAGTTAAGTGTAGCTAAAGTTATGTTGTGATCTTTAATACACTTGGAATTGAGTTTTGTGCAAGGTGATCTATTTCCATTTTTCACACAGTACCATCCAGTTATGCCAACACCATTTGTTGAAGATACTATCTTTCTTCCATTATAAATTTTTGGCCTCCTTTTCAAAAATCAGGTGTTCATAGGTGTGTGGATGATTGTTAGGGTCTTCAATTTGAACCCATTGCTCCACATGTCTCTACCAAGCTGTTTTTATTACTGTAGCTCTATAGTATAATTTGAAGTCAGGGATGGTGATGCCTCCTGAAGTTCTTTTGTTGAGTTCAATTGTTTTAGATATCCTGACTTTTCTGTTATTCCAAATGAAATTGAGTATTGTTATTTCAAGTTCTGTAAAAAAAAAATTGTGTTGGGATTTTGATGAAAAGTGCATTGAATCTGTACATTACTTTTGCTAAGATTGCCATTTTCACTATGTTGATCCTATCTATTCAGGAACATGAGAGATCTTTCCATTTTCTGATAGTCTCTTCAGTTTCTTTCTTCAGTCACTTAAAATTTTTGTCCAACAGATACTTCTTTGGTTATAGTTACCTCTAGGTGTTTAATGCTATTTGCAACTATTATAAAGGGTGGTGTTTAGCTTATTTCTTTTTCAGCCCTTGTATCTTTAGTGTATAGGAGGGCTGTGGAGTTTTTTGAGTTAATCTTGTATCCTGGTAGATTGCTGAAGGTGTTTATTAGCTGTAGAAGTTCCTTGGTAGAATTTTGTGGGTCACTAATGTATGCAATCATGTCATCTGCAAGAGATAGTTTCACTTCTCTAATTTGTATCCCTTTAATCTCCTTTCATTCTCTTACTGCTTTAGCTAAAACTTTGAGAACTATATTGAATAGAAAAGCAGAGGGGACAGCCTTTTCTAGTTCCTGATTTTTGTGGGAATGCTTTCAGTTTTTCTCCATTTAGTTTCATGTAAGTCATCAGCTTTTTTCAATTATCTTTGTCATATTAAGGTATTTTCTCCACATTTCTGATCTCTCCAGGACTTTTACTATAATCAGTGTTGGATTTTGTCAAAGGCTTTTTCAGCTTCTAAGTAAATGATCATGTGGTTTTTTTTTCTTCCAGTTTGTTTATCTGATGGATGACATTTGTAGTTTTCCCCATGTTGAACCATCAGGGCATTTCTGGGATGAAGCCTATTTCATCATGGTGAATTACTTTTTTTATATGTTGTTGGATTTGGTTTGCCATAATTTTTTTGAGAATTTTTGCATCAATTTTCATGAGGGAAATTGATCTGTAATTGTCTTTCTTTGTTGTGTCTTTGTGTGGCTTGGTTACCCATGTATTGTGGGCTCATTAAAAAGATTTTGGCAATATTCCTTCAGTTTCTACTGTATGGAACATTTTGAGGAGTATTTGTATTAGGTCTTCTTTAAATGTCTGGTGGAATTCCTCATTGCTTCTATCTGGGCCTGGGCTTTTTATATTTGAGAGACTTTCAATGACAGCTTCAATAACTTTTGGTGTTACAGGACTGTTTGGGTCTTTAATGTGATCTTGATTTAAGTTTGGTAATTGGTACCTGTCCAAAAAGCTGTCCATTTCTTCTAGGTTTTCCATTTTTGTGGAGTAAAGATTTTTAAAGTATGACCTGATAATTCTCTGGATTTCCTGGGCGTTTGTAATGTCCCCATTTTCATTTCTGATTTTGTTGATTTGGATAATCTCTCTCTGTTTTCTCATTAGTTTGGGTAAGGGTTTGTCTATCTTGTTAACTTTCTCAAAAAAACCACTCTTTGTTTCATTGGGGTTTTTTTTGTATTGTTCTTTTTTATCAATTGTGTAGATTTTAGATCTACCACATTTCCTTTCTATTAAGGTCAGTGTAGCTGACTTTATGTTGAGGTCTTTAATCCACTTGGACTTGAGTTTTGTGTAGAGTGATAGATATGGACCCATTAACATTCTTCTACATTCCATCCAGTTACATCAAGACCATTTATTAAAGATACTATCTTTTGTCCATTGAATATTGTTGGCCTCTGTCAAAAATTAGGTATTCATAACTCTGTGGGTTAAGGTTGGGGTCTTTGTGTGATTGCTTTGATCCACAAGCCTGTATTTACTCCAGGCCTAAGATGTTTTTATTACTGTAGCTCTATAGTATAGCTTGAAGACAGGGATGCCCCCTGAAGTTCTTTATTGAGCAGAGTTGTTTTGGCAATCCAGGGTTTCTGTTACTTCATATGAAGCTGAGTATTGTTCTGTTAAGGTCTGTAAATAATTGTGTTGGGAATTTCGTGAGAATTGCATTGAATCTTTAGATTGTTTTTGGTAAAACTGCCATTTTTCCTATGTTGCTCCTACCTATCCAGAACCATGGGAAATCTTTCCATTTTCTGACATCTTTTTCAGTTTCCTTCTTCAGTGACCTAAGTTTTTAATCAAACAGGTCTGCTGCATCTTTGATTAGAGATTCCTCAAGGTATTCAATGCTATTTGTAACTATTACAAAGGGTGATGTTTGTTCTTTCCTATTATTTTGGTAGTATACCGTGTGTATTTCCCTTTTGGGGGGCTTTTCTTCTGTGAGATTATCAATTGCTTGTGGTTTTATGGGTATATATTTTTCCTGTGGTGCTGTCTGTAGGGCCAGGTTTTTAAATAATTATTGTTTAATTGGTTTTTTTAATGAAATACCTTGTTACTCCATCTATAATGATTGATAGTTTTGCTGGGTTTATTAGTCTGGGTGGCATCCATGCTCTTTTAGCATCTCTATGACATCTGACCAGGACCATCTAGCTTTCATTCTTTCCATTGAATAGTCGGGTTTATTCTGATGGGCCTGTATTTATAGGTAATTTGACATTTTTCTTTGCAGCTCTTAGTATTATTTCCTTGTTCTCTAAGTTTAGTGGCTTGATTATTATGTTGCAATCATAATTTTGGAGGGGTCTAGTCAATTTGATGTTCTATAAGCTTCTTGTGTCTTTATATGCAGTTCCTTCTTTCAGTTTAAAAAGTTTTATTATACACTTTTGATGAATTTTTTGTGTTTTTGAGATGGCATTCTTTTCCTTCTTCAAATTTAATTATTCTCAGGTTTAGTCTTTTCATGGTGGCCCAGATTTCCTGGCTGTTTTGTGCTATAACTATTGTGGTTTTAGACTTTTTTTTTACTTATGTGTTTATTTTCACTATTGAATCGTCCACTCCAGAGAGTCTCTCTTCTATCTCTTCTATTCTCTTGGATATGCTTGCATCTGTAGTTCTAATTTATTTTTTTATGTTTATTTATTTCCAGCATTTCATTGGTTTGTGATTTCTTTTTTGTTTTTATTTCAATTTTTAATTTCAAGAATATTTTTTTCACCTGTTTCTTTTCTTTTTCTTGGTTTTATTTTATTTCAGGGATTTTTAATTTCTTTCATTTTTTGTTTATTTTTTTCCATTTAACTAAGGGAATCTTTATATCATCTTTCAAAGCTTGTATTATCTTCATAAAGTTCCTTTCAAGGTTGTTCTCTTCTGTTCCCTTGTCATTGTTATGCTCAAGTCTTGATGTTGTAGAACCACCAGCTTCTTCTGGTAATGGTTTGTTGTTCTTTATACTGTGATATATATTCTTGCACTAGCATCTGGCCATTGCTTCCTCAGTTCACTCTTAGTCAGCACTTAGTAAGCTATTAGTCCTTTGTGGGCCTGGGGACTGTGTATCTCCAGTCATCACAGGGGTCATTCTTAGTTGGCTCTTGGGCAGTTATAGATCAGAGGGGTGCAAGGTCTCCAGTTATTGGTGTGTGATGATGCAGTTTGCAGTTGGAACAAAGTTTATCCATGGGATGTCCCTCGAGTTATTTGCCTGGGGATCACACATGGAGGGCTCTCTCTGCTTTTTTAGGTTTAGGGCAGAGCTGGGTATGATTGGGGTACCAGGGGTTGTATCGCTGGGCTGGGCTTCAGAGACCATGGTCTCCGCTTAGCCTGGGGGTCACCTCTTAGTCAGCTGAGGACCAGGAGTCTTCATAGTCTACAGTTGTCAGTGTGTGACCACTGTCAAATAAATAAAGCTCCTTGGTAAGAAATCTTAAGGACAACAGCCATTGAGACACTTGGAAGACTGTTACATCAGGAGCACATCAGAAGCCCTAGAAAACTAGCTATCTTTCAGCTTCCTCAGCCTTACTCCTCATTGCTTCTACAGAACCTCAACACAAAATCTTTAAACATGTTTTTAGGGTGATACTTAAGGAGTCAATATTTTCAGTCATTACCCTTCACTCCCTCTGGGAATCGCGCATCGTCTCCTTGCCTTCTTCCACTTCAGGATCCGACCAGCACCACTCACCTCATTGTGGCAGCTTTTCTGGAGCTGTGTGCCATGCAATTCATTTAAACAGTGTTGTATCATTAAAATGCAGATTAAGAGTTATTTATGATAATCAAACTTATTGTCATGTTAGATGTTTTAGATGTACTGAGATATTTTTCAGTTACACATGTAATATTTAAACACTTCAAATACCTGCAGAATATGACATTTAAACTATTTTATGAATTTAGACTTTTCTGGACAGTAAGACATGTCTGATACAGGAAGTATCAATCTACTTCAAGAAGATAATAGATATGAAAGAAACTCCATGTGGAGTTTTGTTGTAGTATGTTTCCCCACCCGTTTGGCACCGGAGTTTGTAACCTAGCATGCGGAGGCTTTTAGAACCTGGTTTTCGGCGTCTTTTCTCCCCCAAAGAAATGAATCACACGCTTATATCCTTTAAACTGTTTGGCCCATGTCTTAAGCACATTACTAGCTAGCTCTTTTATCTCAGTTTAACCCATTTCCATTTATCTTTCCACCACGTTGCCCACAGCCCGTGGTTCACCTGAATTCCTACATGCTGCTTCTCCAGGGGATGGATGAAGACTGGAAAACTCCACCCTTCTTCCTACCTGCTTGTGCTCTGATTCTCCACCCACTTCTACGGTGTTCTACATAGGCCAAAACAGTACTTTATTTACAGTACACAAAGAACATTCCCACCATAGAATTTACTTTCCTTGTGGCAAAGTTAGTCATTGTACAAGAAATTGTTCTTACCTCAACTGTGTGACTATATGCCATATAAATTGTATAATCATGCAGAACCCATAGAAATGTGACTTCTGAACTTTGGCAGAAAAAGTTGTGATGGTCCTCTATGTTTCTGCTTCACAGAGAAACCTCCCAGACATTCTATAGGATAAAAGGAGAAGCAGCTAACAAACGTTGGCAAAATGAACAGAACGGTCCTTCAAATTTTCTGCTTTGCTGAAACATTTGCCAAAGAATCTAGACCTGTGGGCTATAGATGGATGCCCTAGTGCTATAAAGGAGCTTTGGGTGATTATTCATGTATCCAGATGTTTCTGTCATTTCTAGAATTTGAAAGTTGCTTATAATGTATTTCTAGTTTACTCGGGTTGTATATTTTTTGTGGTTTTTGATCTTGTTAGAGATTAAATAATTATATTATAGTTTTCCTTAGCTATAATAAAAGTTAAATTAGATATAAAACTTCAGAGTCACAAAAATAAGTAGATATTATCTAATTTTGGTAAATTCAAATAGATTAGCTATTGTAACTGTAATTCTTGGTTGATAGTTGTTTTGAAATTTGTAATTTAGCTATGTTCGACTTAAAATCATCCTTTTTCATTGGACAGAAATAAGAAGTAGTGTTGGCTGTCTTTCAGTATGCTGTGAATATGCTTTATTGACATTTGTCAATAAAGAGGCTGTTTCTGGAGCCAGGAGACACAATGACTAAGATAGGCAAAGAGGCTGGGGGTGGGGCAGCAGGGACACAAAAACCAGGGATTAGGCCTAGAGCTCTCTAGAGCAGGTAATGCAAAAGGATATTAGTAGGTGATTTAAGAACAGAAGGAGGGATAAATTGCAGGGGTAAAACTGAAATCAAATAAGACCTACAGTGCTTCCTGATAATCAGTGTATGACAGCAGACAATGGCTGCTGCAGGAGGAGCACAGTGGGGGGGGGTGGAAAGAAGCCAGAGCCTGGGACAGAATGCAATAAAGCCATAATGCCCACAGACACTGCTGACCTGACTCCAAGAAGACACTGCCATTAAATCCTTCCACAGAAAGACCTGTGGCTCAAAGTGTTCTCACAATACACCTAGTAAAACTGGGGCTATCATCCAGGGCCTGCTATAGAGTATACTGAATTCAGTGTAAAATTAAAAATAGTGTCCCTTACACAAAGTAAGGGAAAGGGTGACAAACAGTCTAAATACTTCCTTTTTCCTTTCTTCTGAGATCAATCTCTCTAAAATGACAACAAAAGTGTGAATCTAAGCTGTCTGACTGTGGGGCCAGGCTATTCAATCTAAGTATATGATACCTTGATCAAGCAGCTCAGAAATTTTCATGAACTCAGCTAGGTCACCTGTGGAAGATAGTTATCATAATCATGCTGGTTGTTTCTGGGAAAATGATATTTTCTTCTGATTTCTACTAATCTTTAGTGTTAAACTGTCCAATTACTTTTTGTCTCTCTATTATCTCTTGGTTGTGCCATGTAGTCTCTGATAGCACCAGATCAGGGTATGCCATGAGAATTCAATAATTACCAATGGTCTAAGGGTCATGAAACCAGGTCAACAATCTTGTTACCTCTTACTTCATGGGGTTTGTCATTTTTAATGTACTCAATATTACAGGTTAGTTATTAGTAGAAGGAGCTAAATAGCTTCTCAAGGGGCCAATATTTTGTCTTTGTTCTTAATGTTCTTTCCCTCAGTAATGAGAAGCTCTCTTTCTCTACAGATGATAACATGGACATTTGTGACAAAAAAAAAACACATAGCAATGGCTTGTGTATATGGTGGTGTATTTTCCTTTCCACCATATGAGAACGTAGGCCAGAAAAATCAATTCTGCACTTTGAGCTGAGGTACCTGGCTTGAGGTCCTATGAAAATAGAATCTTGACCCAGAATTAATTGTTTGTTTTTAATAGACTATCATAGCTCTTAGACAGCTCTGTTATTACTGCAGGGTAATAGGACATGTATGTTACAGGGTGTTTTCATTGCCCCAATGAAAACACCCTGGCTTGAGTATTGGGGTAATTGTGGCCTCATAAAAAGTGTTTGGCAATATTCCTCCAATTTCTACTGTGTGAAACAGTTTGAGGAGTATTGGCAATAGCTCTTCTTTGAATATTTGGTAGAACTCTGCACTGAAACCATCTGAACCTAGGCTTTTTTTACTTGGGAGGCTTTTAATGACAGCTTCAGTTTCCTTTAGGGTTATAGGTCTGTTTTAAATGGTACCTGTCCAGGAAGCTGTCCATTTCTTCTAGGTTTTCCATTTCTGTAAAATAAAGATTTTTAAAGTATAACCTGATAATTCTCTGGATTTTCTGGGGGTCTGTTGTTATATCCCCATTTTCATTTCTGATTTTGTTGATTTGGAAACTCTCTCTCTCTGCTTTTTGGTTAGTTTGGATAAAGGTTTATTTATCTTGTTGAATTTCTCAAAGAACTAACTCTTTGATTCACTGATTCTTTGTATTGTTCTTTTTGTTTCAATTGTATTGATTTCAGCTCTAAGTTTGATTATTTTCTGTCATCTACTCCTTCTAGGTGAGTTTGCTTCTAATTGTTCTAAGGCTTTCAGCTGTGCTGATAGTTCTCTAGTGTGGGATTTCTCTCGTCTTCTCATGTAGGCATCTAGTGCTATGAATTTTCCCCTCAAGACTGCTTTTATTGTGTCCTCTAAGTATAGGTGTGTCATGGAAGTATTTTCATTAAATTCTAGAATGTCTTTGATTTCTTTTTTAATTTCTTCCTTGACCCAGAGGTGGTTCATTTGTGTGATATTTAGTTTCTATGAGTTGGTAGGCTTTCTGTGATTCTTGATGTTGTTGAAATTTATCTTTAGATCATGGTGATCTCAAATGGTACAAGAAGTTATACCCATTTTTTGTACCTGTTGATATTTGCTTTATGACCTAGTATGTGGTCAATTTTAGAAAAAGGTCCATGGGCTGCTGAGAAATATGTGTATTCCTTTTTGTTTGGGTGAAGGATTCACTATACATCTACTAAGTAATTTGGGCCAAAGCTTCTGCTAGAGCCCTTATTTCTGTGTTGAGTTTTCTTCTGTTTGACCTATCCAAGAGTGAAAGTTGGGTATTGAAGTCTCCCACTATTAGTGTGTAACATTTGATATGAAATTTAAGATTTAGAAGTGTTTCTTTTACATATGTAGGTGCCCTTTTGTTAGGAGCACAGATATTCAGGATTGAAATTTTATCTTGGTGAATTTTTCCTTAGATGAATAAGTCGTGATCTTCCTGGTCTCTTTTCATTGATTTTACTTTAAAGTCTATTTTGTTAGATAGTAGAATGGCTACACCAATTTTGTTTCTTAGGGCCATTTGATTGGAAAGTTTTTTCTCAACCCTTTACTGTGAGCCTGTGTCTGTCTATTGCGGCACTAATCCACCATAAGATATGTCTTAAATAATGTTTATTATTTAAAAGTTACTTACACAACAGGGATTGTTCCAGGGGAGGAGGAGAAAAGGTAGGAGAAGGGCAGAGAAGCAGAGAGCAGGAGCGATCCCAACCGCAGAGAGCAGGAGCAATCCCAGCTGGACGGTCTTTCCTACCCCACGCCACTGGTCCAGCAATGAGCGTCTGCTTCCATCTTCCAGCGCATCCCTCTTTCGTCGTTCACCATGCCCCACCCAGCTCAGCACTCCCGAGCAGTTTATCTGCTCAGCTTCGGATTTCCTGCTACATCTGTCTTTATTGTTGAGATGTGTTTCTTGTATGTTGCAGAAGGATGGTTTCTGTTTTTTTATCCATCGTGTTAGGGTGTGTCTTTTCATAGGTTAATTGAGTCCATTAGTATTAGGGGATATTAATGACTAATGATCTATATTTCCCATAATTTTTGGTAGTAGCTTGTATTTCCTTTTGGGGGGGGGAGGTTCTTCTGTGGGCTTATCTATTGCCTGTGTATACATGGGTGTTTCTTATTTTCTTAGTTTGGAATTTTCCCTCTAGGGCTTTTTTTAGGGCAGGATTTGTGATTAGGAATTGTTTAAATCTGGTTATGTAGTGAAATATCTTGTTTACTCCATCTATGTTGATTGATAGTTTTGCTGGTTACAGTAGTCTAGGTTGGCATCCATGGACTTTTGTTGTCTTTATAATGTCTGACCAGGACCTTCTTGCTTTCATTGTTTCCATTGAATAGCCAGGTGTTATTCTGATGAGTCTGCATTTATAGGTGATTTGAATTTTTTCCTTTGCAGCTCTTAGTATTTTTTCTTTATCCTGTAGGTTTAGAGACTTGATTATTATATAGCGAGCAGACTTTTTTTGTGGGTGTTCTGTAAGCTACCTGTATTTTTATAGGCATTTCCTTCTCTATGTTGGAGAAGTTTTCTTCTATGATTTTGTGAAATATATTTTTTGTACCTTTGAGCTTGTGTTCTTCTCCTTCTTCAATTCCAATTATTCTCAGGTTTGGTCTTTTCATGGTGTCCCAAATTTCCTGGACATTTTGTGTTATGACTTTTTTGATTTTAGTGTTTTCTCTAACTTATGTATCTATTGAGTCTTCCACCCCAGAGATTTTCTCTTCCATCTCTTGAACTCTGTTGGCTATGCCTGTGGTTCCAGGTCATTTTTTTCAGATATCCTATTTCTAGTTTTTTCTCAGTTTTTGCCTTCTTTATTGCTTCTATTTCAATTTTTAATTCTTGGTAAATTTCTTTCACCTGTTTTCTTTTTCTTGGTTTTTTTTTTAAGGGCATTGTTCATCTCTTCCAACTTTTTGTTTGTATTTTCTTCTATTTCTTTAAGTGAGTTTTTTAAGACTTCTCTTAGTTTCATAAAGCTGTTTTTAAGGTCATTTCTTTCTGTTCCCTCTTCATTATTATGTTAAGTCTTGAAGCTATGGAACCACTTGCTTCTTCTGGTGGTGTCTTGATGACCTTTGTATTGTTGTATATATTCTTGCACTGCTGTCTACCCATTGTTTCCCCCAATTCACTCTTGGTTAGTTCTTGGTTGGCTCTTAGTGAGTTGTTGGTCTGAAGGCTCTTAATTAGCTATGTGTTCAGAGGGTCGGATGCTCTTGTGAGGTTGCAGATCTATGAAGCCAGTCATTATTTCTTAACCTCTCACCTCTCAGCTGTATGCCCAGGGACTTGGCTGTTCCTCCATTGCTATTATACCTGCCATGTTCTGGGTGGGCTATGCTCTGCACTGAAGCTGAGTGGGAGTTTCAGGGCCTGGGTTCAGGTTGTGGAAGTCACCTTCTGACCTCTGACCTCTCAGCTGTGCTTTTAGGAACTCCTCCGCTTCACTGCTGCTATTATGCCAGCCAGCTGTGGTCTGTGCAGACTGTGTTCCTCGCCAAAGCCTAGTCTCTTACCTCTGAGTCCTGCACCCAGGACCAAGGGACTCAGCTGTACTCCTGCTGCTAATTTCCCAGCCTTATTCTGGGTGGGCAGTGCTCTATGCTGCCGCTGAATGGGCATCCCTCTTAAAGATTTTATACTTTGTTTAGCCAGACCTTCCATAAGTCCCAAGGTTTTTTTAAGGACTATGTGTATATTGAGATCCAAACAATCCAAACTTATGCTGATTCTTTGGCTGTGTTATTTTACCATACACCCTGCTCTCAGCAGAGTGAACTCACAGCTAGGATTCTGATCATGCAATTTGTCCACACTGAGTATGTCCTGCACTAAATGCTCAAACCATAATAAGAGCAGAAAATACTGACAGGTGAAAGATATGGTCCAGAACTTACATTCATGTGTGTGCAAAGTAGACACAAGCCCACCTACCACCAAAAGGCAACGAAAAACCACAGACTGTTTACATGGCAATACATATGTGTTTCTTCAGTTTCAACCTCAATATTTCAGATTTTTTGTGTGAAAAAAGTCCTATGTCCATCAGGATGACATTCCCAAACAGCAGAGACCTATTGGCAGTACATTGTCACTGTTTGGAGGCCCCAGCATAATTTGATTCATTGCTATTACAAACTATACCAGTTGATGGCTATTAGCCAGAGTTACCACTTTGTATTAGTAAAAGCCTTGAGTAATCTTTGGTAGATTCAGAAAAAATAGACATTTTCCCATTTGCCTGCTTTGTGCAACAATGATTTCATGGTGCATTGAGCAGCATGGGGATGGTCCTAAAAGGCTTAAAGTGAGGCTAACACTTGGAGAGAGGCTTGGTGGTTAAGAGCACTGACTCCTCTTTCAGAGATCGTGGGTTTACTTTCTAGCACAAACATGGCTACTTACCACTGCCTTTAGCTACAACACTTAGAGATCTGACATCTCCTTCTGCAAGCACTATATGCATGCATGTGGTACTCAGACACTCATGCAGACAAAAATTATAAACAAATCTTTAACATGCTTTTCAAATTTAATTAAAATTGAGGCTAGAAGGAAAGAAAGAGAAAACTTGGACCCATTCCCATTTATATGGTAGAAAGCTGAGTTCTGTGTCCTTAGCAATTGTCTTCATGTATCAGTCTCCATATGTGTCTGACTGGGTTCCAGTCCACCCCTGACTTCACCTTCTAAATGCCAGTCTGCCTTCTAGTCCATGGCAACTAGTGCTTTGAGAGGATAGAATTTAGCTCCTTTTGTGGGAGATAGAAGATATTTCCTGTGGGTGAACAAATTAGCAAATTAATATAAATTAATTAATGAGTATGCCACAATATGGATTTTTGATAGAGTTTCATGTTGGTAGACAACAAAAATAGACTAATACCACAGGTTTTTTATGTATGTATGAGAGAGAACAAACATCTATGTGTTTACACATGCATCCATCAGTGGATGGGGAAATGATACTGCACATATATGAACATGAAGGAGTTGGCTCTCTCCCTTCACCATGTGAAACCTAGGAATTGACTCAGTAACACAACTTTGGCAGTTAGGTTTGGCTACTGAGCCAGCTCAATAGCCCACCATGGTCTGATTTTTATATGGACAGTCATCCTGTCATAGTTGAGAACATCAGTCTTTAGAATATAATGGTCAATGGTGATAACTGAGAGTCGGATTCCCCTCCCATGTCCTATTCACTGAGAACTTCCTGCTAATGGTCTTCTGCACCATGTGCTCCAACACGAGCACAAACCCTGAGTTCTTTCTCAGGTTCTCTTAGGAGATTCCAGCCATTGTTTGAGTTCTTCTCCACTGTGAAGCCTGGTCTCCTCACCTGTGTTAGGACACAAGTCTGCACCTTTAGGCCAGATTCTCACAGCCTTACTCAGACCACATCTGCTGCAGCTCGTTCTACAACAGAGCTTAGGAGCTGCTTGTGCTATGACTCAGTGACGCTCAGTTTACAGCACCTGGCTGCTCCATGATTCTTGTCACATGCACTACACTCGAGTAAATGCATGGTGTTAAAACTCCCTCTGTCCCTATAAGGTTATAAAAGATCAAAACTTCATTTGTGCCAGGAATCAAGAGAAGTCTGCTCAATGACGTTACCAGAAATGTGACTTCTGAGAGTGCTCTCAGAAGAGGCTCCTCAGCCTCCATTCATGATCATTCTTATGGAAACTGATTTTCATTCTCTCATTTTCCCTGTCTCACTCTTATTTTCACTCTTTCTCAAATTCTTTTAAAAGTTCTTTTTCTTTTTAGTTATTATTTTGTCTATGTGTCTTTTTTTTGGCATTTCCCATCTTTATTTGACACTCAGCAGGTTAGTTCTCATCCACATTATCGGTCTGTAGATTTTTGAATGTGGTAACCGGCACGTAAGTTACCAACGTGTAGAGCTTGTTTGGGGAGTCTTCATCCTCATTACGTTTTCTGGACAAACGCACACGGATACGATATGGGACATTCCTTCTTCCCTTGGCCCAGGCAGCTTTAGTGAGCCTGGTATCGATGCACATCTGGAGTCCCCATCTCCTTCATGACAAACTTCTGAATTTCTTTGAGTGCCCTAGGGGCACGTTTCTTGAAGCCCACTCCATGGATGCCCTTGTGAATGTTGATGGTGTATTCCCGAGTCACCACCTCGTTGATGGCAGAACGGCCCTTCTTCTTCTCGCCACCCAAGTTGGAAAAGACAGGCATGATGGATTGTGGGAAGGAAAGCTGCATCGCAAATATATCATCTATGTGTCTTTTACACCATGTATTTTGATCTCATTCACCTCCCTGTCCCCTCTACTTTGGCCTGGACCCTTGAAATCTTCCTCTTAACATAAAATGTAAAAAAATAAAAAGAGATAAAAGAAAAAAAATCTCATCATGGAAGCTGTAGTGTACCAATGGGTCATACAATATGTCCTTTTGTCCATACATCTTTATCTACAAGCATTTGTTGCAGATAATCATTGGTCTGGTTCAAGGCCTCTGGTTTCTGATACATCGTCACTGGAGTTCCTTCTGGATATTCTGTTGTTGTTCTGTGTCATGGACATTAGATCTGCAGGATGTGCCCCTTTACATGCTCAAAGAGATCGTACATGGGTAGATGTTGGGTGGGCCAACTCAAAACTCTGGTTCTGGTCTTAGATATTTGCAGAATATTTCAGTTGGTCATCTCTCCTCTGTTATCACCATCACAGGGAGCTCTCTGGCATTATCCTGCCTAGTTGACCCAATCTGTTGATGGGCAAGGGTGGGGCAGTCAGATCCAGGTGATAAGTCACAGGGGCAGAGATGTAGCTGAAGAAGATAGAAGAAAATAGGAAAAAAAATATCAAGAGGTACCTGTGGTTAGAAACCACAAAGACTTCAAGTTTATTCCTGAAAGTGCTTATATACATTTTCAAGCCAGAATTTAAACAAAGCACAGTACAAGTATTT
>PVIH01028081.1:0-15786 GCA_004025045.1 Sigmodon hispidus | reverse complement strand
TTTTTTTTTTTTTTTTTTTTTTTTTTTTAAATTTTTTTTTTGATTTATTTATTTATTATGCATACAGTTTTACAGAAGAGGGCGCCAGACCTCATCATAGATGGTTGTGAGCCACCATGTGGTTTTGCTGGGAATTGAACTCAGGACCTCTGGAAGAACAGTCAGTGCTCTTAACCTCTGAGCCATCTCTCCAGCCCCCAGTTTCCATTTTCTTAAGCCTGACAACAAATAAATGAATAATAAAAAAAAGTACAAAACACTACAAACCGTTTTCATCATTTTCACTACTGATGGTGTGAAAAGTATATTAGACCTGCCAATGTGACTGCAGTCCTGGACAGCTTGCTGGCCTTGCTTGCTTGAATCTAACTTAGGCTTTGTTGTTGGAAACTGTCTTAGCCACTGCTCTATTGCTGTAAAGATACACCATGACCATGGTAACTCTTCAAAGGAAAGTGTTTAATTTGGGGTTTCTTACAGTTTCATGGTTGCTTTTTTTTAATTAACAATTTTTTATTGTTTTTTTTGGGGGGGGTGGAATTTCACATCATGTACCTCAATTCCAATTATCTTCCAGTCTATCTGTATGTGTTTTTTTTTAATGCTTGTAGTATCTCCTTCAAAGAAAAAAACTAAAAAATATAATAAAAATTAGATAAATATAAAAAATAAGATTATTCATTTGAAAACAAACAAACAACAAAAGCCCCACTTTGTTCCTTTTTTTTTCCTGATTCTCTATCATTTCTTCATTCCTTTAGGCGGCATACGGAGCTACTTTGTATAATGCAGTTTACTCTTTTGTCCTCACAGCTTTACTAGTAGAGGTTCCTTGTGCAGTGTATTATTGGTCAGGTTCAAGGCCTCTGGCTTCTGGTACACCATCAAGAATACTCGATTCTCACTGAATCTTTTCTAGGATATTCTGAAGTTCTTCTTTGTCATGGAAGTCCTCCAGCGATGGTTCTGTAGGACAAGTACATTCATGACCAAGTCTATTCATGACCTTTAGCGAGTCATAGATGGGGTAGATGTTGGGAAGTACCTACTCCAGGACTTTCAGTGGGCATTCCCCAATATCTACCCCATATATATCTGGGTAATAGCTGCTGGGACCACTCACCCTCAGGTGAGAGCCAGAGCCAATCTCCCATGCTCATCATGAGGGGTGAGACCTCATTTCCCAAGTGGGGGTGGGCCAGAAGAGGAGGCCACAACTCTTAATCCTTTTTAATATTTCCGGTTACTGGTAGCTACACATTCAAACATCTGAGCCTATGGGACCCTTCTTATTTACCCAAAATGGAATCCCAAATTTCACTAATTAATATGGAAGAAAAAATTATCCAGATTTATAAATATTAAGATATAGATTACAATATTGCCTAAGCTGTATTGCCTTTCTTCGTCATGAATACCAGGAGTACCTTAGGAAGCTGGTTTTATCTTTCCAATTAGGTCAAAGCAGTTGGTGTCCTTCTCCACATGCCCTGGTTCTGCCGGTGTCAGACTCTAATGGTTCTCCTACTTTCTTATATAACCATTTATTTTTTTTTTAAAAAAATTTGGATTAGACATACATAAAAATAACCTAAGAAATTATTGGCCTACTTTTAGAATTCTTATACCATTGTCTTTAAGGATTCTGAAATGTCTTTATTTTTCATAAGATGTTTCCCAGCTAAGTATGTTTGACTTTCATTTATTTAGTTTTATTTGACAGGCAGCAGTTTGCAAAAATGCAAAGAATCAAGAGAAATTAGACAGCTGCACATAAATGGAGCTACTTTGTCTCCTTGAAAGTCAACCTCATTTCATGGAAGAAATCAAGGGCAGTTGTGCTTTGTACACTTGAGTACATTTGTTTTTAAGATTTTGTCTTTTTGAGAGGCACAACAATACAGCCAGAACTGCTATGGCCCCAAGGTATAGCTGTCAAGAAAATCACCAAAAGGAAATTGCTTCATTAAAACTCAGCTTTCTTTTGTTCATTAGGCTCTAGCCATATGGAAATTCAGAGTTTTTGAACAGGCACTCCTGTGGGAATATGTTCCTGACATTGATGAATGACTGCCTAGATTTCAGGATGAAAGTTTCCACTGGGGCTGTGACTGCAACTTTTGTTGATTTAGACATCAGCAGTAGCCTACCAGTTAGACAGTTGAACAGCCACAGTACTAAGAAACAGGTGTCTTACTGCATTGCATGTGTATACAGACACTGCTGAGAGTTAAGAACTGCTCATGTTGAAGCACTCTTATCTGTCTCAGATCACTCTTCTCTGCTGGCTCCAGCATCCATAAACTTGAATAGAAACCTGTTTCAGATATTCTTTATAAGGATTATTTTAGACTGAACAAGGTAGTTCATATTGTAGCATTTGTAGTTCTTTGTTTGTGGTAGTGTTCCACAGGAAGGCAATTGTAGATGTTTATAATCATTGTATAATAATGGGAATGATGCATTCTGGGAAATATGTTGGTACTCTGTTTCATCAATGAGGAAATGTTATAGTGTACTTATTCAAACCTGAATGATACAACTTTGAACCTAAGCTAGATATACAAGCCTTTGCTGTAGGCTACAAAAATTCGCAACTTATCTCTTTATTGAGAAACTGTAATACAGTGGCAGGCAAGTGTCTGTGTTTAGAAATTTGTCAAAATATGTCTAAAGCTATAAAAGGCATAGTGAAAAATGCTATGAAAGATACCATTGACATCACTGTCAGCTTGACCTTAAGAAGAGTGAGTTCCATTATGGTCTGAAATGATGGAGATTTTAGCTCTGTTATAACCTATGGCTTCATGTTTGAATATGTAGTTAACTGAAGTGTCATCATGAATCTAAATGGCTGTAGATATTTAGAGAAAAATAAATTAATAATTTCTTTTTTTTGCTCACAGTAAATAGGCATAATTACAATTACATAGTGTGCTCCTTAGAAATAAGCAAACAAATAAAAAAATCCCAAACACAAGAGGCATGATGAAGATTTGGAAAACTTAAAATTCTTGTCCACTCTCAATCACAATATAATTTTGTGTACTTGCTTTGATGAGAATATAAAATAACACTTATATCCTCACTGAAGTATCTATGCCCCAAACACAAGTTTGTAAGAAAACACTACTACAGCTTGAATCACACATTGCATCTCATACTCTGATGATGGGAGACTTCAATACCCCATTCTCACTTATAGACAGGTTATCCAGTAAACACTAAACAGAAATGCTACAGCTAAACTGACATCACTAACCAAATGGACCTAATAGACAGCTACAGAACATTTCACCCAAATAAAAATGAATACATCCTATAATCTGAATCTTATAGAACTTCCTCCAAATTTGACCACATTCTCAGACAAAATTCCAATCTCAACCAGTACAAAAATTTTAAAATAATTTTCTGCATTCTATCAAACTACCATAGATTAAAGGATTAAACCTGGATAGCAATAACAATATAAACAACAGAAAGCTTACAAATTCGTGGAAATGAAACAACCCTCTATTGAATAAAAATAAATTAAGACAGAAATATAGAATAAATGGACAACATATTCAAACTTATGGGACACAATAAAAGCAGTTCTAAGTGGTTTATCTGACTTGAAGTTGTTATTGTATTCTTCAGTAGATTTTAATGTTCATATCCCTAAGTGCCTACATAAAAAAACCCAGCCAACTAACAAAAATAAAACTAGAGGGATCTCATATTAGCAACTTATCAGCACACCCAAAAACTATAGAACAAAATGAAGAAAATATACCCAAGAATAATAGATGACAAGAAAGAATCAAAATCAGGTTTGAAATAAATAAAATAGAAAGAGAACAATTCAAAGGAACAATAAAACAGAGCATTATTTTTTTGAGAAAAATTAATAAGACTGACAAACACTTAGCCAAGACCAGGCAAATTTTTTTTAAAAAAAAAAAAAACAGTAATTAACAGGAAAACATAATAATAGACACCAAGGAAGTCCAGAGAATCATAAAGACATACTTAAAAAAAAAAAAACAAACTCAAAAAGCTGCAGTCCACCAATTTGGAAAATCTAAAAGAAATTAATATTTTTCTTAGTAGGTACTACTTATCACAGTTACATCAAGATAAAATAAATAATTTAACTAGCTCTATAACCCCTCATCAAATAGAAGCAGTCACTAAAAGTTGTCTAACCAAAAAAGCTCATGGCCAGATAGTTTCATTGAAGAATTCTACCAGACTTCTAAAGAAGAGTTAATGTCAATGGTCCTCAAATTATTGCACAACATAGAAGCAACAATTTATTCCACAGCAAAAGGAACACAGCCCAATTTATTTCATAAAATCAGTTAGTCTAAAACCTGAACAACCCAAAGACCCAATAAAGAAAGAGAATTACAAACTTATTTTTCTAATAAACATCGATGCAAAAATACTGGAGATGTCTAGAAAATGAAAGATTTTCAAACTTTTAATACTTAGGGATGTCCAGAGCTTTCTGTTTATTTATGATACTTTAGTGACTTATGGAATTGGAAAAGGTTAGCAAAAAGAAAAACAAAAACCAAAACACCAAACACTCATACCAAAATAAATAAATGTTACTTTGATTTATTTTTATTGCTATAAATAATTCTGTAAAATAGACCTGCACATTGTTTGGTAACTCATGATGACACTGGCATATGAGTGTAACAGATCTTTCAGGACCTTGGGACATCTTCATTTTTTACTATTTACTGCCATGGGGCAGGGAACTTCAAGTTCCCAAAGTTTAAGCTTCATAAAATTAGAAAACAAATGATATTTGGCTTTTGATCCTTTCACTTTGTCTTGCATGAATACAAAGCAATTATCTCCTTCCTTTTAAAAGACAGACTTCGTAGACATTTAACACCACTTATTACCAACTAATGGCTCATTTCAAGACCATATTGAGTCTTTTAAGAAATTGTAATTTTATGATGTGAGAGCTGGTCACATGTTTTGCAGAAGAAGAGTGAAATGGTATTTTTACAGAAGATGTCCTAATAAATATATGTGAAAAGAGACTTTTCAAAACCACAGTGGTATTGTGGGAAAAATGAGTGTGAATCAAATCCAGAAAAGAAGCAAATACCTCACTCAAGTTATATCTCTAAATTAAGAGATTGGTGAGGTTTTAAAAATGGTACAC
This sequence comes from Sigmodon hispidus, assembly GCA_004025045.1. NCBI lineage: Eukaryota > Metazoa > Chordata > Mammalia > Rodentia > Cricetidae > Sigmodon > Sigmodon hispidus. Next base: position 10,613 of record PVIH01028081.1, on the reverse strand, counting down.
AGGTTCAGGAGACATAATGGAAATTCCAAATAAGTAAAATTAATTAGAATCAGTTAAACAAATGCCAACAAACTTACTAACTTTATTAGATAAAAATCTATATCTAGAAAGGACTTCTTCCAATAAAGGCAATATTTATCAAGTATTTATACTGCTGACATATGTCTTCTGTACTTATTTTGAAAGAGGTGAGGAATGGCAAAGGTTCAGGCACACACCATTGCCCTTGTGATACTCCATTTTTGGTATAGTTTGTATTATTCCTTCTGTGAGTTTCTTCTTTGTCTGTATTATCTTTGTATTTCTAATTTTTTAAGCCTGGAAGATAATATTAGTGGAGTTTGAAACAAAAAAAATCCAGGGCAAGCAAGCTATAAATATCAAAAGCTGTCCACAAGAGGAAAATTAGAAAAGAAGAAAAAGCTAGATTATTTGAATTAAGCCAGCATGCTGGCCAGCCACATGGCAAAGAGGAGGCTTTAGGAAAAGCAAGAAATCCCAGAGTTCCAGAAAATTATTTTGGTTCCAGCTAGTATTCCCCATCTCCCCTCCCCATGAAGAAAGAGAGAGAGAGAGAGAGAGAGAGAGAGAGAGAGAGAGAGAGAGAGAGAGAGAGAGAACAAATGCAGTAAATTCATGGTGTCTTATAGAGTCCATGCTGGAGGTAGAAATTTTGAGAAGGAAAAGTATATTATCTAATCAAAGGGATAATTATTCCACCTATCTTTTTCTCTTGGCTTTAAATGAACTGGCCTTCTTTGAGATAGTCCTGCTTTTTTGAAGAGTGGTCTTTTGTCCAGGTGACTAACCTCCCTAACTTTATCAACTCATCTATATTTTGTGTTACTTAGAATGGTAAATCTCCAGCAAGACAAGAGATCGAATCTTCGTTATCAGAAGTAACAAGTTTTCCCTTAATGGAACTTCTATAGTGCTATTTCCCCCTCTGAAGAGGTAACTCTAACCCTAAAACCATTTATGAGATTGGTTAAATTGGATATATATATAGCCAATTTCTTTTTTTTACTATGAATAAAGTCTCATTTTTTATCCATATATCCCCTTGTTCAAACTCCCTTCCCCCTCCTGTCCCTCCCAGTCACTCTCTCTTCTCATCTTCTTATCTCCTCCCCAGCAAAAGTAGGAGGCCCAAGGTCCTAAGGTCCGAAGGTAGCTTGGTTCAGCTTCCACTCCAGGCAGATGCAGCTAGATTTCTGCATTCAAGGCTGGTATATAGAGTGAATTCCAGGACAGCCAAGCTTAGGCAGTGAAGAAAACCATCAAAAACAAACAGCTGGTGAAAACGTATTTGTATGAATAGGTCATGTTCCATCCCCAGCAAACAACAGAATTTAGCAGCTTTGGCTATGTGGTTCTGACTTAAAATGTTCAGTACAAAAAGGGATTATGGCATCTCCATTGCTAAAAAAAGCCACCAACTGAGGTCAGCCATGTGTCAGGGGTGTCCTTGCATGGAGGCCTAGAGAAACAGAAAGATGTTAAAAATAAACCTTAGATTGTTTTGGAGTTCCCAAGATGCTGATGATGCCAGATTTATGGGATAATGTTATTCCTACTAAACAAATACAAAAACTACCAGCCAAGTTAAATCTATTAGGTAAACTTTATTTATTATGCACAGGATTGATTATTCAAAGTGGGATTTTTAGAGTACAGTGTGGGCCATTTAAGCCTCTTTATATATAGGGAAAATGTGTTATAAACTGGAAATTTTATAAGATAAGGATTTTGCAATCGAATTTTACAGGAGCAGATAGCAGATTAGAATATTTGGTAGATCTTCTTGGCAGAAAGTCTAACGGTTTCATGACAGAACACCTTATCAGTGTGGAGTATGTGTAAGTAAGGCTCTATTCCAGAAACAGAACATTTCAAGATTCCTTGGCAGAACACCATTGTATCAGTGTAGAGTATGTACCAGTCAAACATGAGTTTTGTAGCAAATATGAACAACCTATTCTGACTGTACAAAAGAATGTATTTTATACTAAGATTGGTCCATTAATACTTGTTGAGGAAAGCTGCTAACAGGATCTGAAACCATCTGAAAACAAAGAAGTGTGCCGCAGTCAGAAAAGGTAGAAGAATTTGGAGATCTGTGGAGGGCTTTGACATCAAACATGGAGATGCAAAGTTGTGAGTTTGCCCAGCTTGTTTTGGTTCTTGCTTTGCTCAAGTATTTCTTAAATATGTCCCATTTTCTCCCTTTTGTAATCATAATGTATATCCTGTACTATTGCATACTAAAAGTATGTAGTCTGTTTTCTGATTCTGATTTACAGTGGTTACAATTAATAGATTGCCATGAATCTCCAAAGAGTCTATGAACTTTAGACTGTGGGGACTTCTGAAGTTGGGCTGTATAAAGTTTACATTATGATATGACTGTGAGTCTGTGTGGGCCTACAAGTGGAATGTGATGGATAAAGCTGGCCCCCATAGGCTCAAAGGGAAGATCATTATTATTAGGAATATGGACTTATTGGAGTAAGTGAGTCATTGTGGTGAGCTTTGAAATTTTAAATACCCAAACATAATAATGGCACTATTCAGCAAGCAGAAAACCAGTATTAAACTAAATTAAGAAAAACTCAAAACAATCTCACTAATATCAGGAACAAGACAAGACTGTACTCTCTCCCCTTATCTATTCAATATAGTTTATTAAGTTTTAGTTAAAGCAATGAGAGTACAAAAGGAGGTTAAGGGGATATAAATTGGAAAGAAAGAAGGCAAACTATATTTGCAGATGATATAATCATATACATAACTGACCCCCACAATTCTATCAGGAAACTACTATAGCTGATAAACACCTTCAACAATGTAGCTGGATACAAGATTAACTCAAAAAATCAATAGCCCTCCTATACACTAAAAATAAAAGGGCTGAGAAAGAAATAAGAGAAACCTCACTCTTTAAAATATCTGCAAATAACATTACATATCTTGGGGTGACTCTATCCAAAGAAGTGGTTGCTTGACATAAACTTTTAAGTCATTGAAGAAAGAAATTGAAGAATCTGAAAATGGCGAGATCTCCCATGCTCATGGATAGGTAAGATCAACATAGTAAAAATGACAATCTTATCAAAAAGAATCTACAGGTTCAATGCAATCCCCATCACAATCCCACACACTTTTTTTTTTTTTTTTTTTTTTTTTACAGATCTTGAAAGAACCATACTCAACTGTATATGGAAGAACAGGAGGGTTATTTTGGTTATTTGGTCAGGGTTGCCAAAACAATCATGCTCAATTAAAGAACTTCAGGAGGAATCACCATTCCTGACTTCAAGCTATATTATAGAACTACAGTAATAAAAACAGGCTGGTACTGGTGTAAAAGGAGATGGTGGATCAATGGAATCAAAATGAAAACTCCAACATTAATCTACACACATATGAACACCTGGGTTTTGACAAAGAAGCCAAAATTTTTCAATGGAGAAAAAAAGATAGTATCTTCAACAAATGGTGTTGGCATATGTATGTAGAAAAATGCAAATAGGTCCAAACCTATCACTCTGCACAAAACTCAAATCCAAGTGGTTCAAAGACCTCAACATAAACTCAACTACAGTGAATTTTATAGAAAAGAAACTGGGAAATACTCTCTGATACATTGGCACAGGTGACCACTTTCTAAACATAACACCAGTAGCACAGTCAAAAACAAACAAACAAACAAAAAACAAACAAAACAAACAAACAACACAACAACAACAACAACAATTAATAAGTTGGACCTCCTGAAACTGAGAAGCTTCTATAAGGCAAAGGACACAGTCAATAAGACAAAATGACAACCTACAGAATGGGAAAAGGTCTTCACCAACGCTGCATCTGTCAGAGGACTGATCTCTAAAATATATAGAGAATTTAAGAAACTAGAGTCCAAAAGTCTAAATAACCCAATTTAAAAATGAAGTTCAGAACTAAAAACAGAATTTTTGCCAGAAGAATTACAAATGGCTGAAAGGCACTTAAAAAAATTGCTCAACATCTTTAGCCATCAGAGAAATGCAAATCAAAACAACTTTGAGATACCACCTTACACCTTTCAGAATGGCTAAGATCAAAAATACAGATGACAGCCTATACTGAAGAGGATGCAGAACAAGGGGAACACTCCTTCATTGTTAGTGAGAATGTAAACTTTTACACCCACTCTGGAATGCAGTATGACAGTTCCTCAGAAAATTGGGAATCAATTTCCCCAAGGATCCAGCAATACCACTATTGGGCATATACTCAAAAGATACACATTTGTCTCCCAAAGGCAATAGTTCAACTATGTTCATAGCGACATTATTTGTAATAGGAATAACCTGGAAACAACCTAGATACCCCTCAACTGAAGAATGGATTAACCAACTGTGGTCCATCTACACAATGGAGTACTATTCAGCAGTAAGAAAAAATGATATCCTAAAATTTGCGGGCAAATGGATGGATTTGGAGAATAACCTCATGAGCGAGGTATCACAAACTCAGAAAGATAAGCAGGGGATGTACTCATTCATTAGTAGACTCTAAACAAAACAAAACAAAAACTAAACAAACAAACAAACAAAAAAGCAAAGCATGCCCAAGCTGCAAACCACAACCACTGAACAGTTTGGGATCAGAAACACCTTGGACTGACTCCTTGGATTCCACTACCCCTAGGGAAACAACTGACTCAGTCTTGATGTTGGAGGGAGAAAATTGGATTTGCCAGGAGTGGAGGCTGAACTGAGCGATATTGGGACTTTGGGACCACCTGCCCATGGCAGGATGGGGAAATGTGGAGAAGAGAAAATGACCTGATGTGGTGGTAGGGGGAAGGGACCTTGAATAAGGATATACAAGAATAGAAAATGTGACTTCTTTATTCATAATAATAAAAAAAGGAAAAAAACAGACAACATATAAAAGTTTATGTGTGAGAGCAAAGACAATACTAAACAGGAGAATTCAACAAATTTACTAAATGTATACATTAGAAATTTGAAAATTCACATAATTCAATCTTCCGCTTCCAAAACATCAGAATGAAAAAATAAATAAGTAAAGGCGATTTACAAGAAGTCAGCATCAAAGTTAATGGAGAATAACTCAAAGAAATCCCACTAAAACCAGGAACTAGACAAAGATGTCCTCTTTCCCCTTATCTATTCAATATAATTCTTGAAATTTTAGCTAAAGCAATAAGAGAATGATAGGAGATTAAGGGGATACAAATTGGAAAAGAAACAAAACTATCTCTATTTGCAGATTGTATATACATAAGTGACCCACAAAATTCTACCAGGGAACTTCTACAGCTGATAAACACCTTCAGCAATGTAGCAGGATACAAGATTAACTCAAAGAAATCAGTAGCTCTCCTATACACTAAAGATAAAAGGGCTGAAAAAGAAATAAGGAAAACATCACCATTTATAATAGCTGCAAATAGCATTAAAAACCTTGGAGTAACTATAACCAAGAAGTAACAGATCTATTTGACAAAAATTTTAAATCACTGACAAAAGAAATTGAAGGGGCTATCAGAAAATGGAAAGCTCTCCATGTTCCTGGATAGGTAGGATCAACATAGTAAAAATGGCAATTCTACCAAAAGCAATCTACAGATTCAATGCACTGCCCATCAAAATCCCAATACAATATTTTACAGCCTTTGAAAGAAAAACTCTAAATTTCACTTGGAATAACAGGAAAGCCAGGATTGCCCAAACAATTTTGCTCAACAAAAGAACATCAGGAGGCGTCACCATCTCAGACTTCAAATTATACTATAGAGCTACAGTAATAAAAACAGCCTGGTACTAGCATAAAAACGAACTTGCGGATCAATGGAATTGAGTTGAGGATCTGGACATTAACCCAAAATCTATGAACACCTGATCTTCGACAGAGAGGCCCAAAATATTCAATGGATAAAAGATAGTATCTTTCACAAATAGTGTTGGCATAGCTGGTTGAGTATGTAGAAAAATTCAAATAGATCCGAGCCTGTCACCCTGCACAAAACTCAAATCCAAGTGGATCAAAGACCTCAACATAAACCCAGTCACTTTGAACTTGATAACAAAGTAAGTGGGAAATACCTTCCAACAAATTGGCACAGGTGACCACTTCCTAAATATAACTCCAGTGGCACAGACCCTACGAACAACAAAGATTTTCACCCACCCTACAAGTGATAGAGGACTGATCTCTAAAATATATAGGGAACACAAGAAAATAGAGCCCAAAACCTTAAATAACCCAATCAAAAAATGGGGTTCAGAACTAAAAAAGGAATTCTGAGCAGAAGAATTAGGAATGGCTGAAAGGCACTTGAAAAAGTGCTCATCTTTAGCCATCAGAGAAATGCAAAACAACTTTGAGATACCACCTGACACCTGTTAGATTGGCTAAGATAAAAGACACAGATGACAGCCTATGCTGGAGAGGTTTTGGAGCAAGGGGAATACTTCTCCATTGTTGTGGGAATGTAAGCTTGTTCAGTCACTCTGGAATGCAGTATAGAGGTTTCTCAGAACCACTCCTGGGCGTATACCCTAAAGATGCACATTTGCATTCTAAAGGCATTTACTTAACTATGTTCATAGCAGCATTATTCGTAATAGCAAGAACCTGGAAACAACCTAGATGTCCCTCAACTGAAGAATGGATTAATAGACTGTGATACATCTATACAATGGAATACTACTCAGCAGTAAGAAAAAGTGATATTCTAAAATTTTCAGGCAAATGGATAGATTTGGAAAATATGCTCCTGAGTCAGGTATTACAAACCCAGAAAGATAAGCAGGGGATGTACTCACTCATTAGTAGATTCTAAAGAAAAAAGCAAAAAAAAAAAAAAAAAAAAAAAAAAAAAAAAAAAAAAAAAAAAAAAAAAAAAAAAAAAAAAAAAAGCAAAACCACAACCATGGTACACCTTGCAATCTGAAACACCTTGGACTGGCACCTTGGATCCCACTTCCTCCAGAGGAACACCTGACCCAGTCTTGATGTTGGGGCGAGGAAAGCAGATCTACTGGGAGTGGATGCTGAACTAAGCCATCTTGGGACCTTGGGACCTCCTGCCTTTGCTGGGGATGAGATAAAGAGATGTGGAGAAGAGAGAGTGACTGGAAAGGGTGGGAGAAGGAAGGGAACTTGAACAAGGATATTCACGGATAAAATTATGACTTTATTCATAAAAAAATTGTTAAAAATGAAAGAAAAATTAAAATACAAAAATAAAATGTCTCCTAATGGCATTCTGTTATATCCATAAATAAGTGTTCAGCAATTTCAATCAAGATTTCTTTTGAAGTAGTTGGAAATTACCAAAAACTTTACAACTGGGTAATATGCAGAAAATAAGGGATTTTGGAACACTAAATGGAATGTCTTTATCAAACCTTTTCCCTCACGTCTCAGGAAGCTTTTTAAAGAAAAGGAAGAAAAATTGGAGGATGGATTGTTCTTATGACAGTGTCTTCCAGACATTATTGTACTGATTTACAGATCCTGTGGTAGAAGGCATAAGGCCAGTACATTTTTAAGCTTGATGTGGGCCAGTCCTAAGAGGGGAAGTTTGACCTGGACTCTTGTTACAGGTGAAACCAGAGCTGTTATGGACCAAACCATCTCAACTCCTCTTGGCAGAGGAGGAGAGAAGTCATGGAGTCAATGACATAAACTCTGAGAGTCAGAGAAGCCAAAGGCAGACTGTTTATTGCATAGATTTGGGGTGAGCCTAAATCCCCCTTCCTGCATCCCATTGGCTCTGAGCCATTTCCTTGGCTGTGTTGGCTTTTCTCATTGTTTCCATCAATCCGAGTTTCTAAGTCACCAGTCACCAAGCCCAGCAGCATATTCCAGGTTGGCTTAAGTAAAGTTGTTATTAAATGTTTATGTGCATCCATATGCTGCAGCTTTGCCAGCCCAGCTGGCTCTTTTTCCTCCCTAGAGACTCCTATATCCAATGAAGAAAGTATATGCAGTTGATACCTAACTGCCAAAGAAAAATAAATTCTCTCCAATAGAATCTTGTGGAATGTTTAACTTTGTAGAGATGTGTTACTTTTTTTTTTTTTAATGTGTGGACTAGTACTTTAACTGTGTAAAGGTGTATTAAACTGTATGAACATTTGTTTATACTGCATCAGTATAATTATGAAAATCTAGGTTGCTCTTTTACCTTTCCTGTCTCATGCACCTGAATGGTCTAATAAAAAGCTAAACAGCCAATATTTAGGCAGGAGAAGGATAAGCTGGACTGGCAGGCAGAGAAAATAAATAGGAGGAGAAATCTAGGTTCAAAAAGAAGGAGAGGAAAAAGAGAGAATAATGAAGAAAGAGAGGAATATGCCAGGGGCCAACCAGGCAGCCACTATCCAACAGACACAGAGTATGGCATACAGAAATAAAGGTAAAAAGCCTAAAGACAAAAAGTAACTAAAAAGAAACAGAGTCTTCTATTGGTGGTGGGAATGTAAACTTATACAACTTTGGAAATCAGTATGGTGGTTGGGCATTTGTACAAAGGATGCATATTCTTACCCCAAGGGCATTAGCTCAACTTTGTTCATAGCAGCATTATTCGTAATAGCCAGAACCTGAAAACTGTGGAAACTAAAGTCCCTCCTCTTTGAGACCTGGAACTATTTTTGCAGCTGAGAAGTTTCTAAACTTTCTAAAGGTCAAGTGCCCAATGCCCCCAAGGCTAAGTGCTCAGGGCCAAGTGCCCAATGTCCTGGGTAATCAAAGGACATTCCAGCTGCCTGGAAGCCTTATCTCCCCATCCTAAAACAATCAATCAGCCAGCAGCTGCCCATCTGCCAGCAATAGTAAAAAAACTTCCTCTGAGCCCTCACTCACCAGCCTGATAACAACATTCCTATAGTCTTTTTGGTCTTTGCTTTTGAAAGGGTTTGCTTTTGAGTAGATGGCAGTTGAGTTCAGTTATCAATTTGAGCTCAGTTGTACAACTGAAGTAAAAAACCTTGTCTTGCATTTGCATTCAGAGAGTCAATGTGATTCTGGGGATTTTTCTGGTGGTCACTGAGACTGAGCAGAATAGAAACAACCTAGATGCCCTTCAACTGAAGAATTTGTTAACAAATTGTGGTACATGAACATAATGGAGACAAACATGATGTGTACTCACCCATAAGTGAATTTTTGATGTAAAGGATAACTGTAACTCACAACCTCTGAGCAGCTAGTTTACAAGGAAGAATGTTTACAGGAGGAAAATTCATGGATCCACTGGAAAAGGGAAGTAAATAAACTCTCCTAAGAAAATTGGAATCTTAGGGGGGATGAGTGGGATGTGAGGAGGAAACATGTGGGAATGAGATGATTGAGTTGGGGGAGGGACAGAGAGGGAGAACAACAAAGAGAGATGCTTTGATTTGGGGACCCATTGTGTGGTTAGAGAGAAACCTGATGCTCGAGAAATACTCAAGAACTCACAAAAAGGAACCCAGCTTAGACTTCAAGCAATAGTAAAGGGGGTGCTGAAACTGGCATTTCCCTATAATCAAATGCTTGGCCACCCTAATTGTCACTATAGAACCTTTATCTAGGAACTGATAGAAGCAAATACAGAGATACAGAATTAAGGAATGTGTCAAGCTCCCAGTCCAGGTAAGACTATATGTACACTTTAAATATGTAAAAATATATGCCTTACAGTATTTTTCCACAAAGAAAAGAAAAAAAACCCCACAAAATTTACAAAAGAAAAAAGGAGAATTTTAGATGTGATGTACATAAAGCCTCAATTTGTGGATGCCTGCACCTAAATGTATTGAAATGTCACAGATGTGAGCCACATTCCATATGCCAGCTAGACTCAATAAAACTCTTTGTTCCTGATGAGACACCAGTTTAATGTAAATTATCTCTGTGATGAATGTATCATCATATCTCTATCTCTGGTTTTATTAAAGGATCATGTCTTTTATGAGACACAGGAAAGAGAAGATCAGAAGTTTGGAAATATCAGAGAAAGCGTTTCATTGATGAGCATGACATGTAGCAATTTATTTAAATGGCTTATTTGTTAAATTTGTTTATGAGAGCTAGATTGAATTTCAGGGCACCAAAAGTAGTTAAATTATCTATATTCACTCAAAAGATCTCATATTCCTTCAAATGTTATGCAAGTAGAATTCATTTGAATAGAATTCCTGGCCTTGAAGGTGACTACAAGAGCATCCTCTACCTTTCAGCTGCTTTGAATGCTGTCTTGTTGAATGCTGTCTTGTTGAATGCTCAGAGAGACAAACACCATGCATTCTGAAAAATTGTTTCACAGACTTGTTAAGAAATTTATTGGACCGGGACCTGTGCTCTCTGCGGCGTCCCAGCGCACTCTGGAGCAGGGGCAGCTGAACTCTGTACCTGGCCACACCCGCAGCCCCTGCTGCTCAGGGAATCTACTAAGAGCCCTACTGCGACCCTGAACTGAGTGAACTGAGCAAACCAACTGCAGGGGTCTATGAGGGGCGGATTCGAACCCTGACCAGAGGTGAGGAGGGCTCGGCGGGCCTCAGCGCCTGTATCCTGGCCTGGGAGGGAGAGTTGACCTCACACTGCTC
>PVIH01028080.1:0-15789 GCA_004025045.1 Sigmodon hispidus | reverse complement strand
CAAATAGAGTAGCTCACACCTTTAATCCTAACCCTGATCAGATAAAGCTGGGCTAGATGGGTATTTACCTGACAAGGCAGCAGAGAGTACAATTACAGCTACAATGAGGATGGTGATCACAGCATAGCAGCAGTAAAGCTTAACAGGAGACTCAGAGGAGACAATTGTGGGAGATTGTCCTTGATGCTTTTCACCTGCAAAATGTGAAAATAAGAATGTCAACCTCTTAAGAACAATAAAATAATAAATGAATACAGCTGTATTTTCAGACATCAAGTTGAAGTCCGTTTATTAATAATTATGCACTGAATGCTTGAAAGACTGTATAAAATTTCTGTCTGTGTAATGTAAACCAATGCCTTCAATAAAGCACAGGATCATTAACTAATGATTTTCTTTTTTAAACTCTATTTATTGCATTTGCCTTGGTGTTTGTCTGGAACTGGGAACTGGAACTATAGACAGTTTTGAGCTGAAATGTGGGGGTGCTGTGAATTGAACCCCGGCCATCTGAAACAACAGTCTGTGCTCTTAACCTCTAAGTCATCTCTATAGCCCCAACCTTTTAAAGATTTAAACAAGGCTTTCATTTAAGATTTAGGATCTTTAAAATTTAGGACAATTTTAGTTCTAAGCCTTAGGAGACCTCTTTACTAGGAACAGGATATTCAGAAGGAACTAAAAAATAATCATAGAGTCAGGAAGGGGGAATCAATTGGTTTTGTCCATGTGAGCATGAATGACTATTCATCTCACACTGTAAATGAAACAAAATCCTGAATGATCACAAAGTACAACAGTTTCACAAGGAAGAACTTGCTCAAGACTTTAGTTTTTACTACATTTTGTACGAAGTTTGATGTAACAGATTCTCAGGTTGTACCAAAAATAATGTTAGGTGAAAAATTTCAAAACAATCTAATTCTTACTGTCTTTCTGTTTAAACTCTTTTTGGCCTCTGCATGGTGTCATGAGTGTGTTTTACATATATAAAAATATATTATTCTGTGAATAAAACAGGTGTTTTGGCTTGTGCAGAGCACCTTAAAGATCAACAAAAAGTCAGAGGTGAGACAGTTAAAAAAGTATAAAGCCAAACAAACTCCATCCAGCCACCCAAAAATAAATATATATATATTATTTATATAAGATTATAAAGATAAGCCTAGGGCCACTGCCATGTGGCCAATTAAAATTAAATTAAAATAAAAAATTAGCTTATAATATACCTAAAATATAAACAAACCAATATAAAAGTCTAACGCATTTATAAAAAATAACAGCCTCCACAGTTACTGTGACCTCTAGCCAAACAAAGTCAAAAATCTATTAACAACACTTAGCACCCAAATGGGACACCAAATAGCACCATAATCATTTGCATATGATATATTATATGAGTGTTAATATTAATTAGGGGAAGAGAAAGGACTTATACATGTAAAGATTGATTTTAGGAGATTTTGAACTTTGTATGGAGATGTTTAGGGGTATTTTAAGAGAGCATAGGAACTAAATAGGCCATTTACTCTGTCTTTTTGGTCTCTATCTCACCTAGTCATACCCAAACAGGGTTGGGTCTTTTGAAGTCATCAGAATACATAAAGATCACTAGAACTTTCTTAGATAAAGCCAGTGTTTTGCTACAGAGGGGATTTAAGAAACATATAATTATGTTTGTTTTTTAAAATCACATTATCAAGAGCAAAAAATTTTAAAAACTTTATTGATTCCAACTTATTCTGCTTTTCCTTTTTAAATCCATGCCAGGCCTGTTTGATGTTTTAAAATTCTTGTTATGTTGTACAAAAGTATAAGTCTAAAATGTGAAGCTTTAGTAATCACAAATATATGAGCAATCTGAGTGACTGGGATTTCAGTGCCAAAGAGGCCTGAATGGGGATGGGGAAGCGATCTTAATTTTCTTGATGAAAAGGACAGTATAACAAAAGTGTTTTGCTAAAACACAGAGCCCCTCTTTAGGTGGATATGTAAACTGACCAGGCAATATCTAGTGAGTGTCTGGCTTTAAATAAATATTAAGCAGTCAGAGAGCTCTGGGTTCTGGTCAGGTAAAGCAGAGCCAGTCCTCAACCTACCTGGCTGAATTGGAAGTCTCCATGTTCCGGAGTCAGTCAGCCTATCTTGACAAGATGTCTCAGGCAGAGAATTTCATCTCTTCATTTTCTTAAAGAATTGACAGGGACTTCCTTATGCCCCTTTTCATGGGTTTTTAGGCACCTCTTCCTGGTTGTGGGAGCTTAGGGGAGTCTCTAACTTTCAGGGTCATCCAGATTACTAACTACCTCTGGTTTTAGTTGTAAGAGCTTGATATGGCCTGTCCCAACAGATGACACAGATCACCAGGCTGTTTGTCACTTCCAATTCTCAGCTTTCTGGATGGAAGAGCAGGGTTTCCACCTTTGCCATTCCTGTATGCTTATCATTCTGGGTTTCTCTGACAGCCTGTGGGTTCATGGACCTTTGTGCCATGCTCCCAACAGACACAAACGATATGAGGGAAGAAGAAAAGGCCATGCTTTCTGGATTAGAAAACAGCTCATTATGAGGTATGATAGAAAAACAGGAACAACTATGGGAACACAGGAAGAAAAAGGAACAGCTCACTCTCTTTGAAGAGGTTAAAAAAACCACACGACAGACACTTGAAAACACAAGAAACTGAGAGACAGAAGCGTGAACAGAGCCAGGATCCCCTCCCATAATGCAGTTCATTACAGATACATTGCAAAGCCCTCCTGCCCCAGGCTGACTTCCATTGCCTGACTGCTTCCCTGATCTCTAAGTCAGCCCTTAGAGACAGCTGTCCCCTGTGCTGGAAAGTTCCCTCCCTCTGATCTGCCTCCTCCTTTGCAATGTTCTCCCTTTCTCAAATGTCAATGAAATAGTCCTCATGTTTCCCTCTTAGCCCATATTCTAATTTGTTTATTTAAAAACAAAACTAAACAAAAACAAAAACAAAAATTAGGAAGTCACAACACATACTTTATGTTCCCAAGTAATACACTGGGTGGAAACTGGCAAGCTCTTTGTCCTTCAGATTTTATCTTTAACTTTTTTTGTACCTCTCATTTTTATCCAGATTGAACCGAGAAATGTCACACCTCACAGGAGAGACAATTCATAGTCATGACTCTAGGAGATGCCAAGGCTCCTAGATGAAAATATATATCCTTATGAGGTTCATTGGGCCTCCCCAGAAGGTGAACTTCTCCAGACAGACTCACTCGCCCAGCGATCGATCCCTTTCGAAGATTTATTTTCTGTGGTTTTCTCTCTAGGCTGCCTTCTTCATGTTTTACTTTTCTGCCTGTCTGGGAGAAGGAAAGGGGTCTCTTCTCCTCCTCCTTGAGGACAAGGACCGGACAAGATAAACTTGCCAAGACTTTCTTTCCTGAGATCCTGCCCCAAGGTCATTTGTGAGGCTGATGGACTGGGGTGTAAGGTGTGGGTTAAGAATTTTATCTCTCTCCCCTTCTGCTTGGCTCTCCGTGTGTTTTCAGTCACTTACTCTTGCTCCCTGTGGATGTATCCATGGTGACTAAAAGGAGGGGCTGCTTCACCTCCTTAATATTTTCTGAGATCCCTGCTGGATAAGGTCAGTTCATTTTTTTCCAGTGAATCAAAGAAGGAATATCCGGCTTCAAATTTTGAGTTCTTCCACTTTTGAAATGTTACTCTGAGTAATGTACACTGTGTCCTGAAGGAAATCAAGAGACTTTCTTATGAATAAATATGCATCTCATTTTTGGCCAGGAGTATTTTGGGGGGCTCGGGAGGGAAGGGTCTTCCCAATATCTGGAGGTACTCAGGAGAAGAAAATTGACGGTATAGCTGAGAGAGGCGATCCTACCTTAAGTATGTGTTAAAAAGCAAAGTATGCAGCTTGGTCCCTGGTAAGCAAAGTAAGTGTAGAGTCTGGTAATACAAGTCATGCTGGAGTCCCGGATGGGGATGTGTGGTTTTGTGGTTGGGAAGAACAGTGATGAAAAATGTGTGGACCAGGCTGTCCTCAAACTCAGATCCACCTGTCTCTGCCTCTTCAGCATATCCTACCGGCCTGCGCCACCAGGACCGGCAAATGCAATCATTGAAATAACTTCCATTGTACCGAACCAAGGATGACATAGGGTTCCGAGGCAGCTTTAATTGGTCTGAGACTTTAACCAAAGGCCTGCGCGCCCCCTGGCGGAACTTAAACAGAACACACCCCTGCAAGGCCTTCAGGCTCCCGGGACAGACTTGACTCAGCTCTGCAGCTCCGCCCTCACTTACACCCACACACTAAACATTCCTCTGCCCTGTCCCCTCCACCTTCACACCTGAACATCACTGCTCCCAGAACACAATACACCCAGCTGCCCTTCCTCAATGCTCTTTACATAACAATATTGGAAAACGACCTTTTGTTCCGAAATTACAAAACTATTCGCTATGAATTATGTTACTTGACTCATTAGTTTTCAGCAATGAAGATGCTGGGGATTGTTTCATTCTTCAGAAAAATAAGAGAGGCAAACTATTTCCTGGTGATTTTTGATGTGATCTTTTATTTTCTATAGTCCTACCTGCATTTCCTCTCTTTCTTTAAAAAGTTATACAAGCTGAGTCTAAAAATGGAGAAAATTGTACTTAACAAAACAAAGTTTCTGAATATATATTATACAATATTTTATTGTCTTAATGTATAATGATATCTTGTTACTTTAATAAAAAATATAAATTTTCCTTCATTTGACATGTTTACTGAAGTATGATAGAATGAGCAGATGATGGATGAGAATGGCATTGAGTTTTAACATGATGTAAGCTAAAATTGATATAGAGAGATGTTGGCTTATACTCATATAAAGTATAAGTTTTCTGGAGTTATAATCTTCTGTTTGAGAGCAAGATATTAAAAATAAATATGTGAAAAATAAAGACTACATGTATAGGGTATTTGTACTACTCCCAACTTGACATCATGTAAATTATTAATTTAGAATTGATTACAAATATAAATTAATACTTAATATAATTATACATTAATAGTAGTAGATGTCAGGAGCCATGACAGAAATACAACAAGTGGAAATTGATAATTAGGATGTTAACCACCAGATAAGTAACTCTCTGATAGAGGAATCCCATCAAGCAAGGCTTACAGACCACAGACTCTGAACACTGTGGCCTATGTCTATAAATTGAGATGTGCAAAAGCTGGCCAGGAAGATGACTTCACAGTAATAATGCTGTGTAATTGTGATATATAGAAATCTAGTAGGATATGCATCATTAATTGGTCTCTTGTTTCATAAAGACTTTAAGACACTTAGAAGTCTGTTTTGATTCTTTCCTCAGATTGGCATAAGAAAACAAAACATTTTCCCCAGTCTGAGACAAGCTACACACAACTGGGTCCCGTATAGCCTCAAGAACCAGTTCAGACTAGACTGTCTCTGTATACAAATCAAAAGTCAAAACTTCACAGATACTGCCCAAGGACAGGGATGTAAATGTCTAAACCACTGTTATTGAGCAAAAAAAAAAAACCTAAAATACTTTGCTAGTCTCCTCCAGAGCCCAAGGACCACTCCCTACTAAATTCCTTAGCAGTTAACATTCTGCACAAACTTCTAACCTCAGCTCATGGTACAGAACTCAAGACTCTGTTAACTAATCATTTATGTTTCACTCAAAAATTGATGTAGAGGACAGAAATGACACTTAATTGATTAACCAGCTCTGGAAAGAAATACCTTTACACCCAGATAGCTGAGGGAAAACTTTTCTCAATTAACCAGAGATACAGAAAGTAATCTAATTCATACCCTTGAAAAAGAGCTACAAGAAACCGTAGGAGCCAGGATGTTGCCATGGTTACTCACTCCATCATCTGACATTTTATTGATTTTCATGAGATGTATATAGGAGGGGCCCAGAAAAAAGAAAGAGGAAAACAGAATCTGACATTGAGGAAAATGGGAACTTACAAAATTAAGATAAATATCACATCGTGTATGAGCCTTTTTCCCTCAGATAGAAACTTTTTTTTGGAATTTTTTTATTAGCAAGCATTATTATTATTATTATTATTATTATTAACAAAGAAGTCACACTTTCTATCCTTGTGTATCCTTATTCAAGGTCCCTTCCAACTCCCACCACATCAGGTCATTCTTTCTTCTCCACAACACCCCATCCCCTGCCTAGGCAGGCAGCAGGCAGTCCCATGGTCCCATTGACTCAGTCTCGACTCCTCTGTGAATCCAATTTTCTCCCCCTCCCTCAGGAGTGAGTCAGGTGTTCATCTAGGGGGAGTGGGATCCAAGGAGTCACTCCAGGGTGTTTCTGATCCCAAGTGGTTGTGGTTTGCAGCTTGGGCATGCTTTGCTTTTTACTTATTTGTTTGTTTGTTTAGAGTCCACTAATGAGTGTTTCCATCCTCTGCTTATCTTTCTTGGTTTGTGATAACTTACTCAGGATGATATTCTCCAAGTCCATCCATTTGCCTGTAAATTTTAGGATATCATTTTTTCTCTACTGCTGAGTAGTACTCCATTGTGTAGATGTACCACAGTTTGTTAATTCATTCTTGAGTTGAGGGACATCTAGGTTGTTTCCAGGTTCTTGCTATTACAAATAATGCTGGTATGAACATAGTTGAGCTAATGCCTTTGGAGTGTGACTGTGCATCTTTAGGGTATACACCCAGAAGTGGTAATTCTGGGTCCTTGGGGAGATTGATTCTCAGTTTTCTGAGAAACCGCCATACTACATACCAAAGTGGCTGAACAAGCTTAAATTCCCACCTTTTTTTTTTTTAACTTTATTTATTTTATTTGGTGTTTGATGGAACTGGGAACTGGAACTACAGACAGTTGTTAACTGCCATGTGGGTGCTGGGAACTGAACCCCTGTCTTCTGCAAGAGCAGTCACTGCTCTTAACCACTGAGCCATCTCTCCAGTCGCTAGAAACTTATTTCTAAAGACATTCACATTTAAAAGTTCCAATTGTCCCACTACTCTGAAAAGTGTTCTTGATGCAACCCTGGGTGCAGAACTGAGTGCTGGTCTTTCAGGCTGCAAAGCCTTCAATGTCTCTCATTCTCAATGAGTCTGGAATCATCAATACAGACTCAGCAGATGCTCCTTTGTCTGTAAGAGCATCAATTACAGACCTCAACATGGTCCCAGCACAGAATGTGAACATCACCTTCATTTCCAGTAGCAGTACAGACCTCAGACATCCATATGGTTTCTGGCTGTATCATAGAAGATGGACCTCATCCTGACGCCCTGTGTCATCATGGACAATATCATGCCTTCCTGCAACAGAACACACCATGTACTAATGCCTCTGGCAAGATAGGCCACAGAACTGGCATGGCCACAGGTGGCATTACAGACCATAGACATCAATATAGTTTCAGACTGCAGAACATGCCACACATATTAAGATGGACACCAGCACCAACAAGAACCACCACGGTCACCCACATGGCCTTCAACTGCAGCATGGATAAAATCATCATCATGACTTCAGTAAGGAGCCCAGGCCATAGACATCCATATCTTTTCAGGAGGAAGTATGGACCAAGAACATCAACATCATCTAAGGCTGAGGCAAGGATTAGGGACACCAGCACCATCTCTGATGGCAGCATGAACCATGGACATCAACGAAGGCCTCCAGCAGTAACATAAACTATTGAAACATGTATGGTCGTCAGTGCATGATGGAGAAGAATTGCCCACTTAGCTTGAAGTGGCAGCACAAACGATGGACCCAGCTACAGACATCAACATGAGCTCCAATGGCAACACAGAACGAGAGGCCAACAGAGACTCTGCTGTTTACAGGATCCAAGGGTATAGACAAGGCCCACAGCAGCATTTCAGATTTGGACTCTACCATGGCCTCAGGGGGCAGCACACACCACTAACATCAACATAGCCCCAGGCAGAAGCACAGACCATAAATGTCCATCCATATGGTCTCCAGTGACAACATGGTTCAAGGATATCAACACAGCCTTGGTTGCTTAGAGAACCACAGATACCAGCATGGCCCCAGCTGTAACACAAATCACATACAGCAACAGGGCATCTGGTGGCAGCACACACCATGGAGATTTTTTGAGAAGACATGATCCAGTAAATGAACCATTCTCCACCTTAGACAACTCAACATCTTTCAGAGCCCAGGTAGTCTTCCGGCTGGATAGTGTATCAGGAGGAAGAGCCTGCAAGAGATCCAGGCTGATAGTTACCAGCCTTCCAGCAGTGGACCTTTCTAGGAGGCTCAATCCACAAAACCATGAACTGGTCTCATTCACAGACATACTGATGATGCTCACAGTCAGTGTGATCGTACACTATCACTGAAACTAGTGTGAGATATTGAGATGTGGCTCAGAGACAGGAGCATCTTTCAGCTGCAGGGAATCTGGACTCTGCACTTCTCACTGTCCTCAGTGAAGACAGTCCTCCTGGGTCTACCACTGTGCCTGTGGCCCCAGGGACAGCTCCACAGAAATGGTGGCTCAAACTGGAGACTGAAAACCTACCCTATGAGCCCCTATCTTGAAGCACTCTTCAAATGCGTTTAAAAGGCTCTGAGAACAGATATTACAGACATGCCTGAGCACATTCACCAGGGATGAGCCATTCTATCTCACACTATTTCCTGAATTTTTAACAGCCAGACAGAACTCTGGCTTTGGCTTAGGTTGCAATAGCTGTTGTGTTGGTGTCTAGATCTCCTCCTTGGTGGCTGCAGACCAGGATGAGGCCTAGTGCAGGATACTCAGAGCTATAGGAAAAGGCTGTAGGACGGTGCTTTGCCCTCTAGCTCTCTGCAGAAGCCATGAGTGCTGAAGCCATGGTGGCTAACCCTGTACTCCCTTTGTGTTTTTGTTATGGTCCAGACAGTCAAAGAAGAACTAATGAAAAAACATTTATATCTGGTCATTAAAGTGTAAATCACTCATTCTGACATGATTGTGATCCAGGTTTAAGATTTGAATACAAACTCACCCAAAACACTGATTTCATTCAGAATCCCCATATTATCCCAAGTACTGATAATTATAGCCCCCTGTGATTGTTTTCACCATTAATGTCTTTACACATGAATTGATTTTCATAAATTTATAAGTTAAAAGAATGAAAATGCCACAGGAAATGACTTGTTCACGTCTCCTTGTTGCTGGGACACGTTCCCTCTGTGAGCTGGGCACTCTAAAGTGTAGCTGTAGGACTTGCTACAAATCCACTTCCTATTTTGGTAACTCCTCCCACTGCTGATCCCTCTGCCACTCAGGTAGGCATAGTTTTCATTTCCTCGAAGGTCAACCCTAAAATAAAAAACAAACAAAGACTCTGTAGAGTCTGCCATTGCTTTCATTCTTGCATCCACTGCTTATTTATAACAAGAATCACATAAGACAGAGTCCAAGAGGCATCACCAGCATTAATTTTACATACAGTGACTTTTACATTCTCACAGTTTGTTCTGATAAACACACCATTGTCGTTGATCCATGTTGAACCCTCCACTGTGTGTACAATCATTTCACTGATGCTTGCTGACTTGTTCAAATGAATGTAAGCCATGGGTAACATCACAAGGGTGGTTCTCAGTTCTATCTTGAAGAATATTTCATATGTATACAAGTGGGAGAAAATGTACCACTTAGTAAATTGCTGAAAGGTTTTCAATGAGAAACATGACTAGGGCTATTTACTGATCCACTTAAATGGGAGTCTCAAAATGGCTATGTTCACATTCAAGAGCTGTCTGGATGTTCTGTGATGACAAGACTTTACAGGAGGGACCCAGGTGCTCAAGTGAAGAGATGTCTCAAAGGTTAAGAGCACTGACTGCCTTTCCAGAGGTCCAGAGTTCAGTTCCTCACAATCACTTGGTGACTGACAACCATCTAAAATGAGATCTGGTGTCCTCTTCTGGTGGGCAGGGATACATACATGCAGACAGAATATTGTATATAAAATAAATAAAACTTAAGGGGAAAAAAAAAATTTGGAGACGCTCCCAGTGACCCTGGAATTTCTGATTCTATGACAGGTCTTAACCACAGCAGTTCTACAGTGGCTTCCTGGGGTTTCAGAGCCCTTAGGGCCCAGAAGCAGTTTTATCTCTGTCCCACAAGGGCAGTTATCAGCAAGAAAGTATTTTCAATGGTGGTAGCAGACAACTTCCATTCTACATCCCATATCATGTTGAATAGTTGGAGTGCAATAACACGAGTTTATCCAACAGATTAAATTGGTCTTGATGTGGAATTTACTAAGGATTGGCTGTGCATGTAACACTCAAACCTACCCAGCCCAAGAGGTGAGTTTTCTTCCTTTCTAATACAGTTGGTTTCAGATGACACTGTCTTTCATCGCTCATAGGCACAATTCACACACACCACAACACACAATATCACAACACATTAGAAGGAAAAGAGGTCTGAATGCATACAAACTGTTATATTTAGTGTTGTTTGTCCACATTCAAGGGAGCTCTGGAGAATCTCTGTGCAGGCCAATCCAGTGGTCAGAAGGCCCTTTGTATCTCTTCAGGAAATTCTGTCATAAAGGATGGAAAGCAAATACATCTGTCTTTCAGGTTCAGATGACCATCGTGTGTCTCTAACCAATAGCCTCCTCTCAGGAAGGTAGCAGATTTGAACTCAGGCTAATTGGCTTTGGATCCTACTAACCCTCAGTTCTCATTGGGTACATTTTACTGTCATATCCATAGTACATTGACAACCTCCCATCCTTCTAAGGCTGAAAAAGTCCCTTGTCATGCCTGTACTTGTACCTGCAGTTACTAACAGATGTCACCTAAGCATTCTGCACCTGCCAGCTAGACAAAGACTTGCAGGACCACAACATTTTTTAGGCAAGTGTATGTCTGACCTTGCAATTGACTATTAGCATTACAGGAGAGAAAGTCTATGGAGTGTCTCAGGGCTAGAGCCAGATGTGTTACCATCACAAAGGAAAGCACTAACATGTACCATGTCCCCTATATGCTGGGTGGAGTCCTTCCTAATGCTTCTGCTTTGTGTTCCCATTTCAAGACAGTAAATATTCTACACAACAAACAACAATCCAAGTCCTCCTCATTTCTTACCAGATCCTCCAAGCTGTCAAAACGAGCAAGCTGGGCCCCTTGTTCCTTGCAGAGGGTCTGGCTGGATGTCCAGTTACTTGTGTTTTCAGAAAAGTAAAAACATTTACTCCCAAATCCAATCCAGCCTCTTGGGCAAGCAGCATAGGTGTTTGACAAGGTGGCCAGTTCTTTCTTTCCTGCTTTTATAATAACAAAAGGAAGAAAACTCCTCACTTCCCTGGATTTAACAATGAATAAACAACAACAGGAAAAACAAAGTGGTCAAAATAGGCTTCAGAGACCAAAATTCTGATAGAAGGTTCCTGTTATCATGTCACATATAAAAGAAATACATATGAAAATATATGGGATTTTGTTACAGGCTGTCAGAACAGATATCATCAAGATACCCCACAACAGATATCAGAACTCTGTGCAGAAATAGGAACACTGGCTCACTGTTGGGAAGTATATACTTATTCATCCAGAATGGAAGCTCCTTTAAAAAATTACAAATAGACCTTTTGTGAATCAGCTATGCCACTCTCCTGAGCAAATATCGAGACAACAGTACATCATAACATAGAAAAACTTTTTACCTACATTTATTGCTGCCCCATATATGATAGTAACAAAATGGACCTGACCTACATCACCTTGAAGTGGTTAACGAATAATGAACATGTGGTACATGTATAAAACAGAATGTTATTCAGACATAAAGACTGTGATGATGTGGTACATATTTATGAAAACCTGAAATATCAAGATATCAACCACAGTCAACAACTAGGCAGAGGTAGCTCCAGCAGACCCAGGGATAACAGAGCAGTGGAAACTCACATAGATCCAGGAGTTCTGGATATCTGAGTATAAGGACAAACAGCTGAGCTTTAAAGGCACACACCTTAATCCCAGCACAGGAAAGCAGGGAATGGTGACCAATGCCTTTAATCTCATCAATCCAGAGACAGAGATCTTTCTGTGTTTCTGTGAATTCAACAGGGACTACCATATAGAGTAGCTCACACCTTTAATCCTAACCCAGATGAGATAAAGCTGGACCTGATGGGTATTTACCTGACAAGGTAGCAGAGAGTACAATTACAGCTACTGTGAGGATGGTGATCACAGCATAGCAGCAGTAAAGCTTAACAGGAGACTCAGAGGAGACAATGGTGGGAGACTGTCCTTGATGCTTCTCTCCTGCAAAATGGGAAAATAGGAATGCCAACTTCTTAAGAACAATAAAATAAACGTATACAAAAACCCTTTTTATAATCCTCGGTCTATAATGATGGCCACAGAGGAAAGAAGGCTAGAGATGCCAGAAACAGAATGGGCCCAGAGGTCTTCCAGTTACTGAACAAAGAATGAACCATGAACAAGCAAGAAACAAAAGGTGTGAGAGGCACAGTGAGAAGTAACAACATTCAACTGCTATTCTCCATAAAAACAGTCAGGCACATACCAGAAAATACACTGGTGTAATAACCACAGTAACAGATTAAGAAAAGAGGAAAATGGAAATATCTCAGTGAACACACCAAAACAGTGTGAAAATTAGAAATTAGAGGAGTTTCTTCATCCCTACAAAAGTTATCAATTAAAATCAAAACAATAAATCCAACTGCAGTCTGCTCTTTCCCAAGGGTGCACTTATGGATTTTTCCAGCTATCAGCAATAAGATGTCGGCTCCCTTCCCCAGGATGACTTTCACAGGAGTTACTGACCAGGAAAAGTACATAGGGTCATGTGGCTGGAGACTGGCTCTGCAGTTGAGATCACTAGCTGCTCCTCCAGAGGACACAGGTTCAATTCCCTGCACCCAGAAGGTAGCTTTCAACCATGACTCCAGTCCCAGGGGCCCCATTGCCCTGTTCTGGCTTCTCTAGACATGTGCAGGTAAAACAGCCATAAACATAAAATAGGTTTCTTAAAAGAAGAAAGAATGTTTATACCTTTTGAAAACTAAGTACAGTGTTTGTCTTCACAGATGATGTGGTTCTAACTGCATAGTAATTCTCACAAATGTACAAAAGCCTACTGGGTGTAAAAATAGTGAGTTTACAAAACTTCAGGACTCAGTGTCAGCATGATTGAATCAGAGGTATTTTCCTGTCAAATGGAAGTCAATGTATCACACAGCACCATTTACAGTAATGCCAAAATCCATAAAATTATAAATCTAATAAAGAGTTTATTATCAGCATGACAAAAACTACATGTAAAATTATAAAAAATCAGGACAGTGCCGGAGAGTTGGCTCAGTGATTAAGAGCATTTGTTGTTCTTGCAGAGGACCAGGGTTTATTACCAGGACACACATAGTACATTACAACAATCTATAATTCCACTTTTAGGAATCTCACACCTTTTCCTACCTTGGTGGCCACTAACTAGTATTACATCAGATGTGTAGATATTTATTGAGGGAAAACATTCATATGCATTAATTTTTTAAAATAAAAAAACACAAAAGAAATTAGGCAGATCTAGAGACATAATTGTTGTGGGATATTTGTTAGCACTGATAATCCAAGACTGCCAAGATAGTTCCACACTGAATAGAATGAGGGGAGGAGGTAGTGACTACCTGACCAGAATTAGCCTTGGAGGCTTTGGAGGACCCAAGTTACATATAGAAAGACACAGGAAACAGTAGGGAGGGGCTGAGAATGAGTATTTCCCTCATTTGGACCAGAGAAAGCAAGAGAGAAGAGGTCACTGGTTGCTTCTCCACTGCTTCTTTGATCAATCTAGGTTTTACCCATTATCTGACACCCAACTTTTATTCAATAACAGTACAAGTAATTGCTTCATGTAATACACCAGAACACTCAATATTGCTCATATGTCAATAATTCTTAAACAAAGTTTAGGCAACAGTTTGATTTCCTGAAAGGTGTGTTTGGGGGTAATAAGTGATTGCCTTCTGAATAAAAAAAATTATAGCATCAAATTATTTCAAAAGTACTATGGAAACTAAAAGAAACCAGGACAGTAAAAAGTGATTCTGCAAGAAGTTTGAATTCACAGAGATCATTCTGCTTAATCTGATGATTTATGAGTACAGGAATAAAGATAGCCAATACAGCAGATAAAATTTAAAAAGACCCCAGAAATTGTTATCAAACATACATGGTCAACAGACATTTAACAAAGTAGAGTTTTAGATGGGCAAAAGGTGGCATCACTCCAGTATGTGCTACTGATACAACCTGGTATCTATCTTCCATTAACAAGTTTTGAGTCTGACTGTAGATGCCAGCACAAAGCTTGATAATGTGAGGTCATTTAATTCCTTAAATAGTTTGTAAACTTTTCTTGGACAAAATCATCTTAGATTCAAGAACAAAATTACTGTCAGTATAACAGGAGTTGGACAGAGTTAGATGTTGGTGGGAATCTAATGCCTTTCTTTTAGAGAGGCAAAACTGTGCAGCCTCTATGAAGCTGGTTGTGTAGGAAGTTTACAATATGGTTGGTGCTGTGCACCCACCTGATGTAAGTATTCCTGGCAGTTCATGTGGTCAAGTCAACATGGCTCTGGCAGGATGTCCCTAAACGGGCGACTTAACCCATGAACACCCCTTCTCTTAAAAAGAGACACCATGTTGTGGTCTGTTTCTCCTCCTCTCCTGCTTCTCTCCTCCTGTACACACCTGGGAACTCTCTTAAATAAGCCCTCCTGTGGCCTTGGTAGTGTGAGTGTGTGTGTGTGTGTGTGTGTCTTCTCACACCCAAAACCAACACCCCGCCCACATATCCTCCTCATACTAGAAGGGAAAGCCTGCACTTAAGTTTCTAGAAAAAAAAAAAGGAAACCTTTGTGTGCATATTTATAGCAGCTTAAAGGATCACTTAAAAAACAAAGAAAGAAATATTTACAATCATTAAAATGTCCCCAAGCTTATAACAAGATAAAAAAGCCTCTCAGCATAAGAAACAAGTTGGACCACAAGCCTACACTTGCCTGTTTCTTATACTATTTTCAAGTCCACAGTCCCTAAGGCTTCTGACTGAAAATCCCTGTCTGCAAGATCAAGCAAGCCTAAAGGACTTGAGGTCCATCCAAGAAACAATCTCCTTCCGGTTTCATTTGAAAAAACAAACCCACACACTGCCACGACTAGCTTCCTGCTCTCATTTCTCCACCAGCTTTTAGAAGAGCACAATGCAATGCTGCAACAACGTGAAAGAAGTCAAAAGTGAGCTTTGCTTCAGGGATCAATTTTACGAATTCTGGAAAAGTAAGTGTGTAAGGGCTGGAGACAGAGGTACAAAGTGTCTGCTATGGGGAATGGAGACGTTGAAGTGGGGTGTCCATGTCCTTTTTAAACTATTGTTTTACGTTTATGAGTGTTTGGTCTGCATATTTATGTATGTGTTTACTAAGTGCATGCCTGGTGTTGGGGGGACTGAAAAGTATGTTAGATCCCTGGAATGGAGTAAGAGATGGTGTGGGAGTCACCATATGGGGCTGGACCTCAAAGCTAGTCTTCTGCAAGAAAAATAAATGTTCTTAATGGTGGAGCCAACTCTCCTACCTCTCTATATATCTGTAAGAATCTATGATTATATGTTTTAAAAATCAGGTAAATGTACATCAAGAGAATTAATTTTACTGAACACAAATTGTACTTTTTGAAA
>PVIH01028079.1:0-15785 GCA_004025045.1 Sigmodon hispidus | reverse complement strand
CAGCTTTTAGTTCCTGGCATGTTTCTTTCATAGATTTGTTCATCTCTTCCAATTTTTTGTTTGTATTTTCTTCTATTTCTTTAAGGCTATTTTTCATATCTTCTTTGAGAGCTTCGATGATCATCAAAAAGGAATTTTTGGTGTTGCTTCCTTCTGTTTCCTCTTCATTGCTCAGTTCAGGTCTTGTATTTGTAAGATCACCACTTTGTTCTGGTTTTACCTTGTTGTTCTTTGTATTATTATGTAAGTTTTTGCACTGACATTTGATCATGGCTTCAGTGATTCAAGATTAGGTGGCTCCTGGTCAGTTGTGGCACTTGGGCTTGTGGCCTCCTGTCACCCTTCTGGGCGGGGTCTGAGTCTGTCCTTCAGGGACCCCAGTCATTATCTGTTCGCTCAGTTCGAGGTGGAGGTGGGTAGCCGTGCAAATTCCCTCAGCAGCAGCTGTGGGTATGGTGACAGGCAGACTTTATCTGTGCCTGCTGCAGAGTCTAGTGAGTGATATTTTATAGGAGAGTTGAGTCCATTTATATTAAGGGAAATTAGTGACCATTGATTGATATTTTCTGCCATTTTTGGTGGTAACTTGTTTGTATTTCCTTTCTCTGGAGTATTCTTCTGTGGAATTATTGATTGTTTCTGGTTTCATGGGTGTATCTGGGGTCCTTAGGTTGGAGTTTTCCCTCTAATACTCTCTGTAGCACTGGATTCGTAGATAGATATTATTTCAGTCTGACTTTGTCATGAAATATCTTGTTTAGTTCATCTATGATGATTGAAAATTTTGCAGGGTATAGTATTCTAGTTTGGCAGGCATGCTCTTTTAGCATCTGTATTACTTCTGACCAAGCCCTTCTAGCTTTCATCGTTTCCATTGAATAGTCAGGTGTTATTCTGATGGGTCTGCCTTTATATGTGAGTTGGCCCTTTTCTTTTGTAGCTCTTAAAATTTTTTCTTTGTTCTGTATGCTTTGTGGCTTGATTATTATGTGGCACGCTGACTTTTTTGGGGGTCATATCTATTTGGTGTTCTGTAAGCTTCTTGTATCTTTATAGGCATTTCCTTCTTCAGGTTAGGGAAGTTTTCTTCTATGATTTTATTGAAAACATTATCTGTGCCCTTGAGCTGATATTCTTCTCCTTTCTCTATTCCTATTATTCTCAAATTAGGACTTTTCATGGTGTCCCAGATTTCCTGAACATTTTGAGTTATGGCTTTTTTAGTTTTACTATTTTCTTTGACTGATATATCTATTTGAGCTACTGAGTCTTCCACTTCAGAGATTCTATCTTCCATCTCATGAACTCTGTTTGTTATGCTTGTATATGTGGTTCCAGCTTTTTTCTTCAGGTTTTCTATTTCCATCTTTGCCTCATTTTGTGCCTTTTTTATTGCTTCTATTTCAGCTTTTAGTTCCTGGCATGTTTCTTTCATTTTTTGGTTTACTTTTTCTTGGTTTTCTTTCACAGATTTGTTCATCTCTTCCAGTTTTTTGTTTGTATTTCCTTCTGTGTCTTTCAGGCAATTTTTCATGTCCTCTTTGAGAGCTTTGATGATCATCATGAAGGAATTTTTGTGTTGCTTCCTTCTGTTTCCTCTTCTTTGCTCAATTTAGATGTTGTAGGTGTAGGATCGCCTCTTTCTTCTGGAGTTACCTTGTTGTTCTTTAAATTATTATGTAAATTTTTGCACTGGTGTCTGCCCATGGCTTCAGTGGTTCACGATTAGGTGGCTCCTGGCCAGTTGTGGTACTTGGGCTTGTGTGTCTCCTGTCACCTTGTACAAAAGGTCTGCTCAATCTTTATCTCTGCTCAGGGCATGTGACTGAATTTCAAGTCTTCAATCCTTCTCTGTTTGCTCAGTTGGAGGCGCGCAGCCATGCAAATTCCCTCAGCAGCAGCTGGGGGGACCGTGGCAGCCAGAGTTTATTTCTGTCTGCTACAGAGTAGGTGGGGACATGCTCTACAGATAGCATCTGATCCTGGAACCGGGTGTGCAGGTGTTCTTAACTGACAGGAAGATAAAGCTATTTCTGGCAGCCTAGGGCAGGTCATGTAATTTCTGGTAAATGGCTAAATAACAGGAGGGGAACAGAGCTTTCTAAACTAAAATGACTAACTTATAAGCTAATATGGCTAAGCTAAAATAGCTTAACTAAAGCTTATGCAGGCTTTGGCTCCTAGCATCTCTTCCCTTTATTATATTTTTATGAGGCAAATTTGAAAGCATTACTTGAGCTGACATTAATCAGGAGTGGGGAACAGAGGCCTGATCCTCCAAAATTTCTTGCCTAGTGGAGGGAACCTTCTATGGCTTGGCAAAGGAAGTTTCTTTTCCACATAGTAGATGTCTTTTTGTGGAGGAGAAGGTCTATGCTGTATTGGACATCAACCTCTTTGCAATCAGACATGTTCCTCAGGAGATCCAGAGACAGAATGCATGGTCCTCTCCTTGCAACACTTTGCCTTGCACCCTCAATGGTGCCCATGCCTGTTTGGGACAGACACAGGTATCTCTGAGTTTTATGTGACTCCCATAGGAGATTCGTCCTTAGTAGGTTTATTTTGTCCACAATTGGTCAAGTCAAGCCAATGATAGTGGACTTGTATGGGTTTGAAGGCCAAGGAGTCTACCTGTTGGCAAATAAATCTAGCGAGCATGTTAAAGGCTCATGGTCCAAAGGCTATCAATAATAAGAATCCTAAATAGGGTCCTAAAAGGGAGGATAAAGGGTGATAACCAAGGGGGAGGTGGAAAACCAGTTCTTAAACCATCCCTTCTTTCTCCTGCGTTCCAGTCCTTCTCCGACCTTTGTCATGCTGTCTCTCACTATTCCTCTATGAACAATATAAAAGCAACATTCCTCTTTTAGTGCAGCACAGAGGCTTCCTTGTTGGAGGAACAGGACGTATAACCCTCGTCAATTCTGCAAAACTATCTCAGAGAAGGAAACAAGTGATCTTTCTAAACTAGAAATGCCTTTCTCTAAACTCTGAATGCCTTCATCAGTGGTGGAACATAACTCTGAATAATACTGGTTAGAAATAATTAAAGACGAAATACCAGTTCTAGTGCCAGTGGTGCCAAGTCCTAAAAGGACAGCCAGGGTCACTGTACTCACAGGTTTTCTCCCGACTCTGGCTAAGGAATAGCCATTGCCAGGATCCCAGGCCTGGACAAATTCTTCTGAGGTGTAGTATGCCAGTGTTGGAACAATCTGGACAAGAATGCAAAAGTTATTTGGTTGTGAAAAGTGAGGGGTGTGAGCAAAAGGTGTTACCCCATTATCACAGACAGGCCCACCAAGTTTCCTCACCAGGGAGTAAGAACAGGGAGGTACTATTAAATAACAGGGTCTGGTTACATAAATGCTTGTAGGAGGCGGGAATAACATTTCCTATACATAATCCAAAGCAAACAACCTGGTCAAAGTAATTCTGCCTGAGGGTGCCTGATTCCACCTACAATCTTGGGATCTGTTGGAAAAGCTGTAATTTCCAAGTGGCTGCACACACCTTCATAGAAGGGAGGGGAAAAATGGTAGCACAACCAGCAGGATTTTGTTAGGCCAGGATTGCTGACATTCAGCGCAAAAAAGGTTTGATTAATTATTTTAAAAACAAAATTATAGCTGCCAGGGTCATAGAAGGTCATAGAAGAATTAAGATGGTGACAGAGGAATAAGAGTGCTCCATGATCAGGAGGTAATGGCCATTGATCCTGTTCGGGAGGACCAAGAGCACTGTTGGGACCCACACAAGTCAAAGAGAAAAAATTTGGAACCTGTTTGGACAATTTTATTGTAAAAATGAGTCCACCATCAAATCTTTCTTTATAAAGTCTTATGCCCCAGGAATATCCAGGCAACCAGGAGGGGGCCTGTTTCCCCTCTCCATAAATTGAATCTTGAAAGGGTGGCACCAGTCAGAGCAAGCTGGCAAATAAGTCCAGGTTTTAGTTAGCTCACTTATGTATAATTGGCAGAGAAAATAATAAAATCCCAACTAGAGGAGGGTTTCCAGTAGGTACTCCCTGTGGTTTCACAACCCTGTTTCCAGCAATAAAAATCACCTTTACCTCCACATTTATGGGGTAGTGAGCGATCTCTATGACTTCCTGGGCAAACATAAAATGTTAGGGCTCTCAACGTACTTCTGTGACTTGGGTGGGAACAACCTCTCCAAGAGTCGAGTCCATAAACTGTAGAGGAAGAGGATGTATCTCTGCTCTGATCAAAATACTGCAAATCCCAGTTAGCTGGGGACCCCCATAGCTAACTTGCAAAGATCTGAGTATAAGGTAGGCTACCAGTCCTCATGTGTAATCTTGGAGGCCTTCCAAATAACATTGCCCCATCTGTAATCACTATCCAGGTATAATTAAGGGGCTGGTGGGGATTAGTGGCAGGAATGCCAATTTCAGTCAGGGCAGGTGGGGGCCAAGTCATCAGGAGCAGGAGACAAATTCGTACGTCCATCTGTAGAGAGAAGAGAGGGACTTGTCTCAGGAGGAGTGTGGTCTCCTTCTCCTGACAGGGTGGTTATATTAACCTGTCTCAGTCTCTCTGGGAGCCAGTGGGGGGCTTCTTCTGTCTGATCATAGATGAATGCAGACCCCCCGGCCCCAGATTAGCCCCTTCCATTGGGCTGTCAAGGGATCATGCCACTTTACCATGGCTTGGCATTCTTGAGTTTCAGGGTGCCATAGGTGACCTGCTGCAGATCTTTCATTCTTATCCAGGGTGAGGAAATTAAGAACAAACAGGGCATGATGTAAAAGGGTCGGGGGGGGGCACTTTGTGAAGGATAAAATCTCCCCTTCTTTAAGCTTATGAAGCAAGGATTTTAAGGTTTGGTGGGCACATTCAACAATGCCTTGGCCCTGAGGGTTATAAGGGATGCCAGTGATGTGTTTTATCTGAAGGTGCTGGCAAAATGATTTGAAATTCTTTCCCGTGTATACTGGGCTATTATCAGTTTTAATCACCTTAGGTTTACCCAAGACAGAAAGACTCTGCAGGGTGTGGGCAATAACATTTTTTGAGGCCTCCCCAGCTTGAAGGGATGCAAAAATAAAGCCAATAAAGGTATCCATAGTAACATGTATGTACTTAAGTCTACCAAACTCCTGTAAGTGGGTAACACCCATTTGCCAAATCTCATTAGGGACCAGCATACATGGATTGACTCCCAGATGTGGGACTGGAAGGGAAATTGAACAATCAGGACAATTTTTAACAACCTCTCCGGCCTGATCTCTCATTATTTTAAACATCAAATGGAAGGTACGAGCATTAAGGTGGTGATGGGAGTGACCCTGAGCCACCTGGGAAATGGAGCCAAAAAGGACAGGGGAAACTAGCGGAGCAGCTGCACCAGCCAGGGCCTTGCCTGCAGACAAGGATCCAGGTAGATCTAAATGAGCACAGAGGTGCTCAATAAAAAAGGGGTGCGCTCTGGCAACAATCAAAGAGTGTAATTGGGGAAAAAAGAAGGGTTGCATTAGTAAAGGGTTTTATAAAGGAAAGAGTCTCTAGATGAGGAACAGAATGAGCAACATAGGTGCTATCAGTATAGAGATTAAGAGGCTGGAAAGAAATAACTCAAAAACTTTAACAACCGCATAAAGTTCCACAAGCTATTTAGAGGCATATGGGGAGGGGTGAGTGGTAGCAACCCCATCTATCACAGTTCCATTGGTGGAGCCATCAGTAAAACCAGGGGGCTCCTTTTATGGACTCTGGGGCTATCATTTTGGAGATAAAAAGGGTTGTATTCTGGCAAATTGTAGCAAGGAGTTACTGGGATAGTGGTTATCAACTATACCAAGGAATGAGGAGCAAGCAGCAGGCCAATCATCATCAGTTTGAAGCAACCAATTAAATTGATCCTGAGTATAGGGCACAACAAGAGAATCGGGGTCTTTGCCAAAACATTGGTGGCTCACTTCTCTTCCCTTAATAATGTGAGCCACCAAGAACGGGTAGGTGGCCAATACTTTAGAGGGGGAGGCAGGCACATGAGCCCAGAGCAATGGATGCCCTTTTTTCCTCATCTTGAGGAGAGGAATTTTGCCAAAGGACACCTGTGGGTGCATGAGGTGTAGTGCAAATGACAAGCAGCAGGGGCTGGGAGTAGGAAATCTGAAAAACTGTTTGGGTCTGAATGGCCTTATTAATTAGGGTGAGGGAAGCCTGGGCCTCCAGGGTGAGCTCTCTGGGGGATGAGGGGTCTGAATTCCCTTTTGGAATGTCATTAAGGGGGAAGCAAATCATGTGTGGGAAGTTTAAGGTGTAGCCTGACCCTCTGAACATCCCTTAGCAATTTCTGGAAGTCATTCAAAGTATGCAGATGGGAGGTATGCAGTTGAACCTGTGATATCAAAACACGCTGTTGATAAAGTTCATGCCCTAAATACATGAAAGGGTCTGTAAGCTGTAGGCTAGCCAGGCTCCTCCTCCGTCTTCACCACCTGAAGGATAAATTCCACAAAAAGGAACGCTCGGATGATCTTTGCCAAGGAGGTGGTAGCAGACCATTTAGGGGACAAATGCTGCCATGCTCTCAGCCCTGCTTGCTGGATCTGCATCTGCAGTCCAGGAGGGAAGCGGCCTGTTTTTCATTAGTATTGTAAGGGCTGTCCCCCACCAGTTTTTTTCAGAGTCCAGTGTTTTGAGGAGCGCTTTCATTATGCTGCACCATATCTCTACAATTTTCCATGAATTCAGTCCTCCACAATACATAATCTCCTGAGAGTGCAGCACGCACCAAGCAATTGCAATCATTAGGAGTTAACCATTTTTCACTGCAATTCTCTGATAATGTTACAGTAAAGGGAGCAGTGGGCCCGTAGTTGGCAACAGCAGCCTTCAATTTTTTCCAAATATTTTACGCTTAAATTTTTGTATCTCTGTAAGGAGGCCTCAGGGTTCTTCTCCTCCAAGGCAGAATTTGAGGGGGGATTGTCTTCCTCCACTGAGGCTGAGTCATGAGAGGCAGTACCGTCGCTAGAGGATTCCTGAGGATCTCATCCTCCTTTTCTGCAGAGTTCTCTGATCTCTGGCTATAAGTAACTGGAAAAGCCAGGAGCTTTTCTCTTTGGTGACTTTTGAAAGGGCAAAATCAGCTAATTCCTGATTCACTTCCTCAAACTCCCTTATCAACTGATGTTCCTCCCGTTGCTGGGCCAGGAGTTTTCTAAGGGTGCAAACTCCAGACAGGACATCTCTTTTGGCCTGCCCGTGTGGGAGGTTTCAGAGACAAAAGCGTTATCCATGACGGGGGTGCAAAAGGGTGAGGCATGAGGGGGCAAAAAGAATGCATAACGGTGGCCATATTGATCCCCTTCAGGGGAGGCCAATCAGGGTTATGATATATTGCAGCCTCTTTCTCTAAAGACGCCTCCTCCTCAGGTGTTAATGAGTCAGAGAAATCTTTTAGACTAGGATATAAGCGTGTTGGCACTGGCTTATTTTTAGATTTCTTTTTGCAAACTAGTTTTTTCCAGGGAGGTAAATTCTTGGAAGTGGTTTCGCTGTTAGTGATGGGTATTTGTGTTCTGAAAGAGGGATCAATTTTAACATTGGCTGTGTTTTTGGGGAGGTTCCACCCGGCAAGGGGTAGTGTCCTTAGCAGAGAAGTCAATAAAGGAGGGAGGGGGGTGGAGAATGTGTAGGTGGCCAAGAAATTGCCCTGGAGGCAGGTGGAGAGTTTTCTTTAAGGGCCTTTTCTCCTTCAATTATTAGTTTTTTAATATCTGGCGAATGACTATAAATTCTTAAAATATCATTAATAAGGTTCTAATGAGAAAAGGCTGAAATTGGAACTTTTTGGGGAGCCAAAGGTACGATAGTAAGACAGTCTCCTACTCTCTGCCAGCATTTCTCATCAATGGTTCCTTCCTGGGGAAACCACGGACAAAGGTCCTCAATATAGTCTAGAAAATTTTTCAAATCTTTCTTTGTAACCCTAGTTTCTCATGTCTTAAGGGACTCCTTGAGTCTGCAAATAAACAAATCCTGTTTACTGAATGCTTGTCCCATGGTATTTTCTTACCTTGTGCCATCACATCTCAAAATCTCTGAATCTGACTTATGGCTGGGTTTGCCTGTGGTGATTGCTGAGTGGCCCAGTGCGTGCTGCCTGCCGTGGTGGTCCAATGACTCTAGACAGCGCTAGCCCCTGAGTGTGATGGAGTTCCTCTGATCTCCACAACTTTCAAGCCCCACCTTCAGGCACCAGTTGTGTTGTCCTAGCCCGAGGGATGAGAAAATGGGGACCCAAGGCCTAGAGGGTTGGGAAGAAAGAACAAGAGACAAAGGAAAGCGACAGCAAAATGGTGCTCTGATCAAACTGCACATTTTTATTTTTCACGGGGTGGGGGGCGGAGTTATATAGTAAAGAAGGAAGTCAGCAGGGGAGAGGGTCATGTGGGAAAGGGTTGCTATGCAACCTAACCATGGAATGTCTTATCTGCAGGTTATTTGTGCAGGTGTTCTTAGCTGACAGGAAGATAAAGCTATTTCTGGCAGCCTAGAGTGGTCACGTAATTTCTGATAAATGGCTAACTAGAAGCAGGGGAACAGAGCCTTGTAAACTAAGATGGCTAACTTATAAGCTAACATGACTAAGCTAAAATAGCTTAACTAAAATTATGCAGGCTTTGGCTCCCGAAAGTATAACAAAATAAAACACAACAAACAACAGAGTGACATAAATACACAAATGCAGTATTTGGAAGAGGTCAGAGGTTGGCTTAGAATCTCTAGAACACTCAATTTCTTACATCTCTGCTTCTGCCTGTACTCTCACCATCTGTGTTGACAGTTTAAAGAAATAATCACACCAACAAATGTTTATTTTGGTGTCTTCTCTGCACTTTAATTTCTAAGGACAATCACCTCATCTCCAGCCATGTTTTATCTAGTAATTCAAAAGTTATGGGGTTAGGCCCAGTTAGAACACTGAGAGCCTAGGAAGGCCTGGGACAGAAAAGAAAGAAGGCTTGGTCCAGGGTCTTAGGAGTGGTACACTGGTGTACTGTATCAGGGAAATGAAAGACAGGGAGAGCAGGACACAGGGAATAGATAGTAAGCACAAGAATGAGAGCAGGGTCACTGTAAAACCAGAGAGAGCCAACTTGCTGGAATCTTTCATTCTGACTACTCCCAAGGCAGGCAGCACACTTAAAAAAAACAAACAAACAAACAAACAACAACAACAACAACAACAAAAAAAAAACACTGCAGCCTGCCTGCACAGAAGGAGCTGGCAGCCCAGATTTGCCAGATGCTATTCTGCAGGCAAGGGAGCATGGCTCTGCATCAAGGCCAGCCAGGAGCATAGCTGTGCAGAGGGGAAGGAAGGACAAAGGATGGAAGACTCATTGAGATTCCTGGTCAGAGCAAGCACTGCCATGCTGCCACCCTTGGGAGGAAAGGGCCTTAGCACCCTCCCTATGCTCAGTGCACTGCAAAGAGCTAGCTGGAGAGCACACACTCTCTCTTCTTCTCCGTCTCTCTCCATTCCTCCCTCCTCTTTCTCCCCACTTAAGCCTCACCCACTCCTTCTCCTCTCCATATCCTCTGTCTTCTTCAGGAGTCTTCCTTCCTTCTTTCCGGTAAGATTGGCTTTTTAGATGTGTGACCTTGGATGAACTCATGTAGGCCTTAATTTCTTTGTCTAGAAAATTGGGGCAGCTCCTAAAACAGCTATGGAGGTGAAATAGAAGATTCTCAGTGTTGTTATTTTTGCCTCAGGCCTTTTTTTTGCTCCTTCAGAATTGGTATGATTTTGTAATTAATGCTGTCTTACCTAAGATGCTTTCAGTAGCTTGCCTGATGTAACTGCCAGGTGAATGACACCCAGGTAGGCAGAGATTGGCCAGCTGGGGATGCTTTGCAGCCTTTGTCAGAGACAGACAGAGCCTGTCAGGTTGTTCCTTACATAAAAACCCACATACCAAAATACTTGCCTTTTGTGAAACATCCACCCTTTGCTTAGCTCTATGCTGGGGACTATACACTGAATATGAAGAACTATTTAGCAAGACCTCTGCAAGCCTTCTAACTGGATGCAGAAGGAACCTTAACACTTGAGAGATTAAGAGTATAAATTCTGAAGCTCAGAAATACATAGAGAGGCCACATGGGACCATGATGTCCTGATACTAGAATTCTCTACCCATTATCAAAGCTGCAGAAGATGCATATCTCCATGATAGATGCATTTCATAATGAATTAGATGAAACTAGGAGACTTAATAAGGGCCCATTTTTTTTTATCATTTTGTGCCATGTATCACACCACATGAAAAGCAGTGAGCAAAGAATGCATGTTTTTTCAGTGTGTTCAGCACTACTGTGTCACCGTGATGAAGGACCTAGTAAGACAACTTAAAAGGAAGAGTTCATTTGAACTCAGTTTCAGAGGGTTTTGTCTGTCGTGATGTGGGGAGCATGATGGAGCAGAGCAGAAAAGTTCACAAAAACACAAAGGGGTAGAGGAGGGGGTATAGGAAGTGGCTAGAGATCAAATAGACCAAGGACTCATCTCAGTAATCTGTGCCTTCCCACCTGACTTTGCTTCCAGAAACTAACCACCTCAAATAACTAGCAGAAGATTAAATATTTGTAGCATAAAGTAGTTGGAGAAGACATCTTGGATTCAAACTATAACACCCTGCCAGTTTCTGTGCCTTTCTGTGTTCTAAGGTTACACATTTGCCCCGGCCAGCAGGGTATTCAGAATGGACCTAGACTTGGGAAGGAATCAAATGGAAGGCAGGAACACAAAGAACGGAAGGACAAGACAAATCTCTGTTCAAGTCCTCCCCAGCTTTATTGTAATAAGCAATATTTATACAGAATCTCTGCCATGCAGGTAGCTGCGAGGAAGGGGGTGGGAAATACCAAAGAATGTGGCAAGCCTTTGAGGGAGAGTACGGAAATCTATCTGTTATCTGTTGAGTATCTAAAGGGTGTCACCTGTTGGGCTAGGGGAGCTACAGGAGAAGGCTGGAGGATGTTACCTGCTGAGCTAAGACGGTCAGGCCAGACTGTCAGGAGTTAAGCTACAAACAATAAGGAAAGTAGCCTTCTGGTAAATAGCTGCTGGCTAGCTATAGGAACTAAAAAATAAGTGGACTTTGGCTACCAACACACACTCATGCAGTGCTTTTGATTCAGTTCTCACTCTTGTTGTCTAGTCCTTGGACCACAGTGGCTGGTTTGGCTTTACCCTAGATTTCCCAAAGATTTGAGATAATAAAATCCAGTCCCAGAATGAAAGAGCCGTGTAAAGACCTGCATGAATGTAAGGTGATATTTGACAAGTAGCGGTGCTGTGGGCAAAGGGAAGGTGCTTTTTCTTAAATGCATGGTTTACATGAGCTTACTGAGAACAGACCCAATACTACACTATAGGCAACCTGTTGTCTGTATTCATAAGGCTACCATTTGCAAAAAAAAAAAAGGTTTAGAAATGAGAAATGCAGCTGACAGAATGACCTCATTACAAAGAGAGAGAGAGAGAGAGAGAGAGAGAGAGAGAGAGAGAGAGAGAGAGAGAATACGAATATTGGATTGAATTGCACTGGATTTTTTTTTTAACCTAGTGCTTTATAGAAGCTAGGCAAATATTTTACCACTGAGTCTCAGCTACAGCTCTTCAAATTTCATTTGTGTTGAGACAATGTCTTGCTAAATTTCTTGAGCTGGCCTTAAACATTTTCTGTAGTCCAGGCTGACCTTGAACTTATAGTTCCTCTGCCTCAGCCTCCCAGTAGCTAGGATTACAGTTAGGTGTCTTTTTAATGAAGTTGTTTTAAAATATTTTCAGTAGTCAGGAGTTATCACTTGAAATTCCTTCATTCATGTAACACATATTTTTAGGCATTTACTCTTTGTCAAGTACTGTGAAGTCAAAAAGCATTTCTGCCTTTCATAGGTCAGTGTTCATTGGAAAAGTTAGAGATTATCCCCAAGTCATTAAGCTGGAAGATGTAAAATGGCAGTGGTGGCAAGGGTGGCTCAAGGGAGGAAAGTTTCAGATTTCCTTGCTGAAGAAACCATGGGAAAAAGATGGCTATATAAGATTAGATAGAAGAGAGAAGACTAGGCACACCAGGGTGAGAGAGCATCTCAGACTGGGAAGACTGAGTCAGCCTGAGCTAGCAGAGACCTGTGACACCAGAGGCTCCATTCTTCTTTGTTCATCCTCTGCCAGGTTAATGCCCTTGCTTTTATTCTGAGGACAATGGGAGATCATCAGAAGAACCAGAGGAGTTTATGGTGGAGCTCTGCTCTTTTTCCTTATTATTTTTAAAAATTTTAGATCGTCTTATTACACATCCCAGGCTAGCCAGGAACTCACAATCCTCCTGATTTACCCCCCAGAGTGCTGGGACTGTAAGAGTGGGTTAGTAGTACACTTGGCTAAATTGTGATCTGAACAGAGTCTTCCCAGGCCTAAGAAAATCAGTCCCATTTCTAAAGAGTTCTATGAAGAAAGCCTCCTTAATTTTGTCCTTGTGAAAGGTCATTGTAAGAGAAACAAAGGAGGCTTCCCCTCCCCACCAGCTCTGCTAATTGTAGAAAAATGTTGCACCCTGCTTCCACGCCCTATAGCAGGAAGTTAGCTCGCCGTGCTTACGTGCTTAAAATACCTGATGCCTAAGGTAACTCGGAATTCGTTTACCCACCCAGATTCCAAGAAAAACCAAAAAGACATCTGGCCTGACCAGATGACTTCACCCTGGAAGACCCCCGCTCCCCCGCCCTGGTAGAACTGCCCTAGAAAAGGCCTTCGAGCCTTAGACTCGAAGTCACTAGCCTCATCTCCTGCTGGTGACCCGCGAGCTCGTGCTTAATAAAGCTTCTGTGTGACCCGATATTGGAGTGAAGCTCTCTGTTTTGGGGTGCTGACTCTAACATTTGGAGGTTCCACCGAGATAGGTAAGGACGGTGGTGAGTCGGTGGGGAAGCAGCTGTTCGGGCGGCCCGTGAGGACCCTCGGATGGTGGGGGGACAGACGTGTCTAGAACACACAGGCTGCAGCTCTGGAGGACACTCTGGAGTGTGGGGACCCTGAGATAGGGCCCCATCTGGTTCCCTTCTGCCTAGGAGATTTTTCAGGTGGCCTGGGCCAATAGATCATCTTTTGGTTTCATTTTCTTTACCATTTTGCTGGCTTGTCTTGTTTGTGGGTTGTGTCTTGATTTTTGTGTCTTTTTGTGTCTGTCTTTATCTGTTTGGAATGGGGCAGTCTGCTTCCACTCCTTTGTCCCTAACCCTCTCTCACTGGTCTGAAGTGATGGACTGAGCTCGTCCGGGATTTTGGGGTGCCCCTGAACCCCCTCTCTGGGACCGGTTGGAGGTAAGAATGAGCTCAAATTGTTCTGTATCTGTTGTGTCTTTGTCTCTTGTCTGGGCAATTTGGCATCTGTATTTTGTGCCTGCGCAGGACCAGTATTGTTGGCCCAGTGGGGGAGGCAGGCAGACGTGACTTGAGTCCGGGCCCCCCTGGTCCCCTCCCTGGAGGTCTCCTCTAGGGTTGTCTGAGAGGAAGGTAGGAGTCTTGGTGTCTCCCCTTCCTGGGGAACAGAGCCGTTCGCGGCCGTTCCCATCTGTATCTCTGTAGCCGAGTCGCCCACCTCGAGGATTATGTTTGCTTTGTGTTTGTCAATTGTTTCACTGTTTTGTGTTCTGAAGTCTGTGTACAATAGGAAGACGGGTACCCAGAAGCCTCGGTTCTTCCCAAGAGCCAGGGGAACCTGTTGCTGCCTGGGAGCATTTCCATAGCAGCTCCTGAAAACTGTTCATTGCTCTCTTCACGTGTAACATTGCCCTGTTTGGTTTATCTATGCAGATGTTTTAGTCAGGCTACTCCTAATTGATGAATGTGTGAGTGCGTGAAAACTGTGGCCACAGAATGTGTGTTTGGATTCGTGTGCATGCATTTTTGTAACTCAGATGTTACCTGCTCATTTGGTTTTATTTCTGGTCAGAAAGTTGTATTTGCCTTGTTGAGAAGTTTTGTCTGTTTCTCAAGAAAGTTGTCTATGCTGTTCTGATGTGTTTCTAATTTTGTTAAAAGCATAAAGCTGAGACAGAATGGTTTAAATATTTTTGCTATCTCTATTCCAATAGCAGTCGGTCACCACCCACAGCTGCCATGACTGCACTTTTGGTCAAGAATCAGAGCTTAGCAGGAGTTCAAGTGTTTTTGATATGACAGTGATAAAAATTATTAAATAAGGTTAAAATCTGTTATAATTAAAATCTATGCATGAGAAAATTTAAAAGCATATGGTATTACTCCATTTTGGATTGCATTTTGGTCAGTCACTGACTGTAGTTGCTGAGACAAAGCAACTGCTGCTTTGATCATTCAGATCCAGTGGGTTTGTCATCTTTTACAGAGGTTGGTTACACAATATTAGAAAAGAAAAACAAAAACTCTACTGCTAGTTTCAGATGCTTCATGTTGGTCGTGTGTTGCTACAGTGTATGCATACTGAAGAGAACCACAAAAAAAGAACTGTGAAAGTTTTTATGTTGTCCAGAGAATGATAGAGAAGGCAGGGGATTGGGTTAATAAAGGGACAGGAAAAAGAGTGTCTGAAGCAAAGATGCATAAGGAATTAGGGAGACTGACTGAAGGTATATATAAAATGATGTACAATGTATATAGAATGTTATAGAAGGTCAGAGGTGATATGGATTTTGTTTGCTGTGGTTTCTCATACCTGCCAATACTGAATTTAAAAAAAAAAAGAAACTATAAGATATTGGGTTAATTTGATTTGGTTTTTCTTCATTTTGGAATTAGCTTCTGATTCTTCACTGCAAAATGTTTATGACATATATATGGTTATATTGACATGTATGTGACTTAGAGTTAACTATGTGTGGATGAAAGCTAGCTTTAAATCTGTATGTATGTATGTATGTATGTAACTTGGATCCAACTGTGTATGTGTGAATATAACTATAATTGTTAAGATGCTGAAATTAGCTTATTTTTATTAGTCATCATGCACTACTATCGCGGTAAAAACCCGCCCTGAGATATGTTTTTAAACAGGGTTTATTTGGAGAAAATAGCTTACAAAACAGAGCCGGTTTTAGGAGAAGATGACAGGATGAGGTTGCAGCGCGCCGGAGCCTTTCTAAGGAAGATTCTTCATCCCCACACCGTACGTCCGAACTCCCGGGCAGCTGGAGCGAACTGCGCACTCGGTCGGGGAACTCTCGTGAGAGAATGACGACTTCCTGTCCTGGTCCCCTCCCTCGAAGGTCTACTTCCGGAATCCTTTTCAGTTAACCACGCCCAACTTGTCTCTAGTCCTATGACGCGATCGTTCACATATACAGTTCCTGATTTCCCGCTACATCTCCCCGTTTTGTCTAAATAGGAAGGTTCTAAACTAGGTATAAAACTACATACTTTAGGGATCATCATAAGACAGTGTCTGGGAAAGAGAAAGGTACTAACATAAGTGAGGTCAAACTACTGCTAACAAACAACAACTACAAAGTACAATTTAATATCTAAAATGTTGATATGAGAAAATGCACAGGGATTGCTATAAGGCTGTTTATCTTAAACAATAGAGTTCTAACACTTGAGTGTCTTTGCTGAAATGTGAAGTAATAACAACCTCAACTATCTAATCTTCAACACCATCAAGACCTGAGAAGGAAAATATATATCTAAAGTTGGAATCATGAAGTAACTTCCAGAATTTAGGAGAAGACAACGTCAGTTAACTACCTGGACAGTCA
>PVIH01028078.1:0-15789 GCA_004025045.1 Sigmodon hispidus | reverse complement strand
TTCATAGCAGCATTATTTGTAATAGCAAGAACCTGGAAACAACCTAGATGTCCCTCAACTGAAGAATGGATTAACAAACTGTGGTACATCTACACAATGGAATACTACTCAGCAGTAAGAAAAAATGATATCCTAAAATTCACAGGCAAATGGATGGATTTGGAGAATATCCTCCTGAGCGAAGTATCACAAACTCAGACAGATAAGCAGAGGATGTACTCACTCCCTAGTGGTCTCTAAACAAACAAACAAGAAAAAAAGCCAAACATGCCCAAGCAGCAAACCACAACCACTGAACAGCTTGGGATCAGAAACACCCTGGACTGACCCTTCAAACCCCAGTCCATCTATAGGAACACCTGACTCACTCTTGAGGGAGGGGGGACAAAACTGGATTTGTCCAGGAGTGAAGACTGATCCAAGCA
The DNA here is from genome assembly GCA_004025045.1 of Sigmodon hispidus. Lineage (NCBI taxonomy): Eukaryota > Metazoa > Chordata > Mammalia > Rodentia > Cricetidae > Sigmodon > Sigmodon hispidus. The sequence continues at coordinate 15,364 of PVIH01028078.1, read as the reverse complement.
TTATTGGGCCAGTGTGACCATAGGACTGTCTGCTCCCTGCCAAGGGAGGGGATGGGGAGTTGCAGAGAAGAAAAATGATCAGATGTGGTGGAAGGGGGAAGAGAACTTCCATAAGGATATACAGGGATGGAAAAAAAAATTTAGAGGGAAAGCTGAACACAAAGTAAATATATGTGTAGTAATCTTATTTGCATTTCCACCCTTGATAAACCATGCTTATGATTATTATCCTCTGTATAGTTATTGTTAACTCTTCGGCATTTTTAAATTCTTTTTACTGTTTTTTTGATAAATACAAAATAAAGAAGAAAAAAAAGAATAAAAAAAAAGAAGTGAAAGACCTGTATGACAAAAGCTTTAAGTCTTTGAAGAAAGAAATTGAAGAAGATACCAGAAAATGAAAAGATCTCCTATACTCTTGGATAGGTAGAATCAATTTAGTAAAAATAGCAATCTTACTAAAAACAGTCTACAGATTCAGTGTAATTCCCATCAAAATTCCAATACAATTCTTTACAGACCTCAAAAGAACAACATTCAATTTCATATTGAAAAACAAAACAAAAAAAAAAAAAACAAACAAACAGAGAGGATAACCAAAACAATCCTATATAATAAAAGAAGTTCTGGAGGCATCATGATCCCTGGCTTTAAGCTTTACTATAGATCTATAGTAATAAAAACATCTTGGTATTGGCATAAAAACTGGCATGTAAAACAATGAAATCAAATTGAAGACCATGACATTAATCCACACACCTCTGAACACCTGATTTTTGACAAAGAAGCCAAAACTGGGCAATGGCAAAAAGAATGTATCTTCAACAAATGTTGCTGGCATAACTGGATGTCAACATGTAGAAAAATACAAATAGATCCATATTTATCATCCTGGACAAAACTCACATCCAAATGGAATGAAGACCTCAACATAAATCTAGTTGCACTGAACCACAATAGAAGAGAAATTGGGAAGTAGCCTTGAATACATTGGCACAGGTGACCACTTCCTAAATACAACACCAAAAGCACAGACACTGAGAGCAATAAATTAATAAATGCAACTTTCTGAATCTGAGAAGCTTCTGTAAGGCAAATAAGCAGCCTAGAGAATGGTAAAAGATCTTTACCAACCCTACATCTGACAGAGAACTGATCTCTAAAACATAAAGAACTCAAAAAACTAGACATCAAAAAATCAAATAATCCAGTTAAAAATGGAGTACAGGTTTAAACAGAGAATTCTCCACACAAGAATCTCAAATGGCCAAAAGACACTTAAAAAATTGTCAACATCCCTAGCCATCAGTGAAATGCAAATCAAAATGACTCTAAGATGCCTCCGGTCAAAAACACTAATGACAGCCTATGTTGGAGAGGATGTGGAGAAAGGAGAACACTCATTCACTGCTGGTGGGATTGCAATCTGGTACAGCCACTCTGGAAATAAGTATGGCAGTTTCTCTGAAAATTGGGAATCAGCCTACTCCAGGACCCAGCAATACCACTCTTGGGCATATACCCAAAAGATGCTCAACCACATCACAAGGAAACTGCCTCTACTATGTTCATAGCAGCATTATTTGTAATAGCCAGAACCTGGAAACAACCCAGATGTTCCTCAACCAAAGACTGAATAAAGAAAATACACAATGCAGTATTTATTACTCAGCAGTAAAAAAAAAATGACATCATGAAATTTGTAGGTAAAAGGATGGAACTAGAAAAAAATAATCTTAAGTGTAGTAACCCACACCCAGAAAGACAAACACAATATGTACTCAATCATAAGTGGATATTAGAGGCAAAACAAAGGATAAACAGGCTAGATTCTACAACCCCAGAGAAGCTAGGTAGAAAGACGGACCCTAAGATGTATCATCCCAGAAAGAGGAAATGGTTAAGATTTCTTGGGTAAACTAGAAGGAGGAAAGGTGTAGTGGGGAGAGGAAACATGAGGGCTCGAGATGGCTAAGCTGGGGGAGGAAAGGAGAGGTTGAGCAATGAAAGAAACATCTTGATAGAGGAAGCCAGCATGGGGTTAGGGAGAAACCTGGTGCTAGGAGAAATTTCCAGGAATTCACAAGGATGACTCCAACTAAGACTCCTAGCAATAGTGGCAAGGAGAGGGTGCCTGAATTGCCCTTCCCTGTAGTCAGATTGGTGACTAACCTAATTGTCATTATAGAGCCTACCTCCAATGACTGTTGGAAGCAGAAGCATACACCTCCAGCCCAGTACTTGTCCAAACTCCTGGAGCTCAGATGAAGAGAGGGAGGGTGACAAGAGAAGCAGGAGGTGGGTATCAAGACCAAGACCAAGATAGGAAAAACCACAAAGACATCTGACCCAAGATCATGGGAGCTCATTAACACCAGACTGGCATGCATGGGAGTGAACTAGGCCCTCCAAATGAGGGTGACAGCTGTATAGATTGAGCTGATAGTGGGCTCCCTGGCAATGGTGCAAGAAATTATCCTGGGTATGTGAATTAGGTCATTAGAGCCCTCTTCCTATGGAGAAGTGCCTTGCTCAGCCTTAATACAGGGAGAAGAGGCTTAGTCCTGCCTCAACTTGGTATGTCAGCCTGTACTCAAGGGAGTCCCATTATTTTTTTTTAGTTTTGTCATAGTATTGGACTGTAGATTAACTATTTTTGGACTTTCAGTAGGCACATAAAAGTCCAGGCACAGGGATATTCATCTGTATCTTAGGGGAGGAGAGGTAGGATCCCAGGAGGCTTGATGGCCAGCCGGTCTAGCCAGCCAATAGGCTCCTGGTTCAGTGAGGTCCCTGTCCCCAAAAATAATGTGAAGTATGATAGAGGGCAATGTCTGCTTGACTTCTGATCTCTACACACATACAAGGATATGTGTGTATGTGTGCATGCATATATGCACACACACACATATACATATATATATGTTTCCCCCAACACACACAGCACATAATACATCAAATAACATATCCAAAAATATCAGAGGTAATATACTTTAAATGGTGACTACATTAATAAAAATTTGGTTTGTAGTCACCAAGTGTCCACACATGAAGCCTATTTCACATCGAAGGCTATGGGAACTAATTTTGTCAACATCTGTAAGGAAGATGAGAGACAGAGAGTGAGCTTAACTAAGAAAGGAGGCAGTGGGGGGGGGGGTTCAGCAAATGCTCTTGATCCACCTTTGTAGAGTGAACTAATGCATGGGTTCACTGGGGAAGAAAAAGCAGAATAATGCCATCGCTGCTGTAAGCCTCCAGCCAGGAAGACAGAAGGGCAAGCTCGGAGTCGCCAGTTCAGCTGCCTGTATGTGAAGAAGCCTATGGAGGAGAAAGTTAATAAATCTTAGTCTGTAATACATAGAGTCTGGAAAGAATAAAGCCATTTTAGGGGAAATTTCAAGGGAAAAAATCCATTAGCCACATAGGAACACGGGTTCAAAGAGACTGAAGAGGTGGAAATGGGAATAAAAGAGCAAGGAAAGACAGGTGGATACAAAGATGGCTTAGACCCAGACAGCCACCGAGACAGACAGGATGCTGGCAGGACCAAGGACACAGTATCCGGGCTGTGGAGGAGCCTCCCCACCCAGACACCACTGCCCCATTGAGAAGAAATGCCACACACGAAACGTGTTTGTGTTTTTATAGTTCAGAGTGTCTGTAAAAGAGTTCTTATTACATTAATTTCCACAGGAAACAGCAATATACCTTTCAAAAACACTACATTTGTAAATGGCTCGAGTGCCTAATTTCTGCCATCCTCAAAATGTCCAGCAATAAGAGATGAGAAAGAGGCCTTCATGAGATGTTTAGAAATAGAATAAGCAATAGGGAGAAAATTTCCTTTTCCTTTTAAACAAATTTGAAAATGGGCATGCTTCCAACTCATAAAAAGAATGTTTACTTCTCTTAGGCCTATCCAGAAGATCTGGTTACAGCCCTGGGCAAGCCTCCTCTGAGGGATAGTACATGTTAAGTTGCTGATAAGCTAGGCAAGAAAACACACAAGGAAGTGCAGGGCACTCCAAAATATTACCAAGCATGATATGTGCCTTTATCCCTGAAAAAGGCTCTTCAACTTAGAGTAGAGCAAATTAATTAAAAGCAGCCCTAGTTAGAACCAGAGAGTCCCTGAAAAAATAAAGATCAATGATGTCATTCAAGAAAAGACCCTGGGCTTACCATTTATCACTCACTGTATCAGTTACCACTGGCATCAATTTAGGACATCAGGAGAAATCCATGAGTGGCTCTGCAGAAACCACTGTGCTGCCATCCAGCACATTCTCTTAATTAAAACCTAATACCCAGGCTCAGGATGAAATTCAGTGGTAGTGCATCAGTGAAGCATTCACAAGACTGGGAGAAAAATGGGAGAGGAGAGAGTCAGAGAAAGAAGAGAGAAAGGCAAAGAGCAAGGGAGGAAGAGAGGGAGGGAAGAAGGGAGGGAAGGAGAATAGGAGAAGGAGGAAGAAAACAGAAGAGGAGGAAGAGGAAGAAAGAGGAGGTGAGGGGAAGGGAGGAGAGAAGAGGTTAGTATCTACATACACTGCTTACTATAGGAATTGACATCAGTTTAGAACACAAGGCACATGGGTTTTAGACCTAGTCTTAGCTCTGGAATTTGTGTATAATCATGAATTACTTTGAATAAAAAAATGAAAAAGGATCATTCATTTTCATATTTCTTCTTAGAATTGTCACATTTTATAGAGGGAACCACAGACAGTCTTATTTGCTGAGATGGTGGCTACCTCGTTCCACTGACCTTCTCCCTCATCATTCTAGTGACCTCAAAATTTCTTCCACAAAACTTTAGTTGCACTGAATATAAATCCATGTAGTTGTTCACTCTTTCAGGAACTGATCAGAGGCAGCACAGTGATAATGTTCTCTAGCCCTAACCTAGCTAACTTTTGTATGTCTTAATATAAACAACTATTGGCTTCTCAGGTGTCCAAATAAGCAACTAAGCTTCTTTATATTCTCTTCTGTCCTGTTGACATGTAACCTGAACACTTATACAGTCTAATTATAAAGCTCATAGGCACTGCAATGATATTTCAAAAGCATCAAAATGACAATGACTTAGCTTGCTTGTGGCTGCTATTTCCTTTTAAGGCATCTCAAGTCTTTTCCTCCTATCTAAGTGTGTTAGTAAAGATACTTTGTCATGTGACACCCCAGGGAGAAACAGTTTAAAGGAAGAAGGGTGTATCTGGACTGATGGTCTTAGGTTGTGGCTGGCTGTAGTATTTTGGGCCTAACAGGAAGCAACACATCACAGCCAAGTTTGTGCAGTGCAGCAAATCCCCTCTCATCATGGTAGACAGGATGCAAAAGACAAACACAACTCTATTCCCAAGCAAGAGGGCAAGACAGAGACCCCAGGGACATCTCCCAACTGACTTTTTTTTATCAGATCCCTCCCCATCTCCAAAGTTGCCTATCAGCATTCCAAACTGTCATCAAATTATGAATCTGTCAGCATCTTAGTCCGCTTAGACAAAGCTTTGCTGAGCCAGCCACTTCCCAAAGCCTGTCTCTGAATACTGCTTTTTATCAGAAATCAACTTTTCTCACAAGGTTAGTCTAGGGGATAGTTTTATATCCCTTGTATCCAAACCATCACAATAGGGTAGTGAGACTGCCCTTACTGCTTCCCACTGAAGCCATTTTTTCTGAAATCTCATGTTCTCTAAACCTGCTTTTAAATGGAGAGTGTGAGTTCTTTCTTGTTCTCTAGGCATCCTATAATCTCTTGGTAAATAGGTGTTAGGCCAGACTAATCCATCGAGGCTGGTGAATGTAGTGGGATTATGCTGATAATGTTGGAAGTATTTGCCCCCCTATGGATTTAATAAAAATCTGATTAGCCAAAAGGCAGACAGTAAGTGTGGACAGAGCTACCAGGCTAAGAAAACTCTGAGTACAGGAAGGTCAGAGAGCCTCCAGAGAGAGCCCACAGACATGACAGGGAGACAGCAGCAGACAGAGGAAAGAAGCTGAAATGCTGCTCTGAGAAAAGGTACTGAGCCACATGGCTGAACAAGATGGGTTGAGTTCAGATGAAGGAGTTAGCAAATAGGTCAATCAGCATAAAAATAATATAAGCCTGTATGTGATTATTTGAGACTAAGCGAGGCTGAGAGTGGTACTAAACCTCTGGTTTAGCCCGGAAAGTCTGGGCCAGAACCTTTTACAACAGGTGAATCCATGTGTAAGCTCTTCTAGAAAATGTAAAAAGATTTGGCTGTAACCTCAAGTTGAGCCAACTCATAGATACGGCCAAAGGAAGGAAAACGCTAGCAGTCCTGGGAACCCATTTGCACAGGATCTGTGAGTCAGGAAATGCCATTGTCTTCCATAAATCTCTCCACTCAGCCTTGACTATGTCTTCTCCTTAAGAAGTTTTCAGCTTCAGACCTTAAAATATTTCTAACAAGAATAGTATTTTCTTGATATTGTTATCATGGAATTTGTCCAGGACCTGCTTTTTCTTGTATGTTTAAATACAAAGAATCTGAATTTTCATCCTCTTTTATTCTTATCTATTTATTAAGTTAATTAATTTCCTATTGATTAGACTTGCCTAGTTTATACTGATATCAATCTGAGTAAAACTAGTTGGAAAGAAAACATATTCATGTCAATGCAATCTCTGAGCAGCAGTAATTATCTATAGTGAAGTCAACCTTATGGTTTAAATGATCCTATCAGATTACACAGATTTATAGGGCAGCAGATGGCTTAGCATGTAGACAGCCCTGAGATCCATTCAGTATCAAAAAAACAAATGAATTGTAAACCAAGGAGGGCAGCTGTGCTGATGTCCAGTCACTGGGAAATTCAGTTAAATTATTAAAGACCAGTCAGGATCTCAGTTCTCTAGATTTGCTTTGTCATTGTACAGTTGAACACCACCTTCTTGACTTCAATCATCTCATTCCTCTTCAGAGCTGGCTCTGAAAAAAGCACTGTCCCAAAATTAATAAAAATGACTTCAGTCGCCCCACTTCTATAAATATTATATGTTTGAACCTAGTTTTAAAATGGTTTTACAGAGGGAGTCCCCAACCTCATAAACTCTGTGAGCATCAGAAGTGACAGCTGAAATGGATGCACTAACATTATGACTCTCAGCATCTGCCCAGTCTCCAAAGCTTATTCAGGTGCTTGTTTAAACCCCCAGAACCTGTAGGGAAATGAGCACAAGATGACTTTTTATCCAGGTTGTCATAACATTTCAGCACAGAAACCCCACAGTGGCCTACGAGACACCCAAAATTAGTTTCAAGAGTAAAACAAGTGTCAACAGACCTTGTGCTCCTGTGCAGAAATAGAATCCATGAAGAAGTAACATCATATGTTATATATACCACCAGAACAGTCTCAAAGGGGTCTACAGTATCACATACACAGGAGAAGTAGGGTAAAGGTACCCCTGGGGCCATTAATAAAGGCAAAATGGAACTTTATGGTTTGGGCTGTCTGAAATATACCTATCAACCTCAGGTGCCAACATCTACCCACCAGAGGGAAGCCCAGAGATCTCTCATTATGCCATGAAACAAGCAGGCAGCAGGAATGTCTGAGTGTTCATGCTTCTAGTAAAAGAAATAACATTCATCAACACATCCTAACTCAACTGACAGTTTCAAAGTTGGAATGAAGCATGTCATTCAGCCATAAGTTCCGTGGTCCAAGTTAAACAAACTCAGGCAGAAAGCCTGGTTCTGAGAATGCTTACTTTATCCCTAGTGGGACAATGCTCTCAACTGGAGAACACCCAGGTGCTAAATTCACTGTGTTATTTTATTTTGAATAAGTTAATTAAAAAGCAAATTTATTCAAATAAGAAAAACATAGTATCAGTATCAAGTACATATATATCATCACACTGTAGATGCTTATTTTCCTAGTAGACTTTGCTACTTAATTGCATACTTTGTATCTGAAACATATGTTTCAAATGAGTTAATAATATAATAAGTAGTTGTTAAAAAAAAGTTTCACAGGACTTAGATGTCTTGGTGCTAAAAAGCAGGACCAACTCTTGCAGAGGACCTGCCTGGTAGCTTACAATCATTGATAACTACTGTTGCAAGGAATTTAATGGTCCCTTCTGACCTTCGTGGGCACAAGACATGTACAAGGTATATATGTATATATATAAATACCTAAATGTAGGCAAAACACTCACTTAAATAAAATAAATAAGAAAATGACTTAATTAGCTAATGAAAAATTAAGAACATAAACTATTAATTTTGAGACCAATAAAAAAGTCAGGACTTTTAGCAGAAAAAAAAAAAAGCATGCAATGACATCAGGAGCAGAATATTTAAAATTCTTGTATTCCATAAAATAAGGACAAACTGTCAGAATTAATTCTTTCAATTAACTGACCTTTATCAGCATCACAGGACACACATGGAAACAAATTCAGTCATACAGAGTAACCAGATTCTTAGGCATTCCCAGTGCTCACTCAAAAGAGCAGATCTTTTCACAATGATGTTATATTAAGTTGAAGTTGGTTGGTTGATTGGCTGGATGGTTGGTTGGGTGGTTGCTGGATGACTGGCTAGTTGATTGGTTGGCTAGCTGACTGTCAGGCGGGCAGGTTGATTGGTTGCTTGGTTGATTGGTTGGTGGGTTGGTGGTTCTCTGTTGATTATCCAAAAGATAAATTCAGAAACTATGGCTTTGCTTCAGCTGCTAGAACTGTTTATTCTCTAACACTACTGCTTCTTCAATTAAAAAAAATTTCTAAACATTTGTAGGTTTCTAATTTCTAATGTGCTGAGGCAAATCAGAAGCCGACCAAATAAGAAAAAAACAGTCAGGAAAATGAGACATATGTTAAGGCTTTTGGAAGCTTCCACTTTTCCAAGCAAACTACAAAGTACACACTTGTTCAAGGTATGCATATGCTCAGAACAAGCTGAAGACATTCAACATAGAGAGAGAATATGGCATAATCATAACTATTAGCCACCAGAGCAGCAGGTATCACCAACTGTAGTTAATGTGGTGTTTATTCAGACCATACACTGGCATTTAAAAAGTTATCGATGTTATCATTCATAAGGAGATAGCTCCAAAACACAGAAAATGACAAGATAGAGTTGAGATTATTTATTTGGTGTAAAAGGAGGCTGTGATGAAGAAATCAGGGAATAATAAAAAAACAAACTGTATAGGTAAAAGACAGCAAAGGATAAAAAACCCTTTTAGACAAAATAACATTAAATAAAAACATGTTAAGCTTTCCAATTAAAAGCATATATTGAATGACAAGTAAAAATGTGATTTGAATATGTTATCTCCAAAATTTTGTTTTAGATTGAAGGAAATAAATTGATTGAAAGTGAAGGAGTAGGAAAATATAATTCATGTCAACATACTCAAATGAGATCTGTGATGACATAGTAATATACAAAACGAGTTTTAAGAAAAAAGTCATTTAATTCAAAGAAAGTCATTACATAATAATAAAATCAAGTCCCTCCTAGAAGACAATACTAAATAGATATTCACCTAACAAGATTTCTGTTAAATGCATGAAAGCAAAAGAAGAAACTGACAATTCCTCTCTAACTTTTGGACACTGTGATTCACTATGTTCAGTAACATATACAACTAGACGTGAAGTGGTGAGGGAAATGAAAGGTTTGCCACACCACATGCCAACTAGACCCAGCAGATATGTACTGAACAAACAATACATTGGCAGGTCCAGGATGCAGAAGGAAAATGGTGGCCACACTCTGGTGAAACTCAAAACTAACCTAAGTATGTGTATATGTGCATGTCTGTCCATCTATCTGATGGTTTATTAGCCCATCTGTCAATTTGTCTGTTCATTCAAGAGTATGAGAGAGAAGGAGAGTGTGTGTGTGTGTGTGTGTGTGTGTGTGTGTGTCTGTGTGTCTGTGTGTACATGTGTCTGTGGAATCCCAAAGTAGGCTTAGTATTCTGTTTTGAACTGAACTGTGTCTGTTGTGAAAGCAGTGCGCATTGTTAACCAGTGAGCAATCTCATGCCTCCTACTACTAGAATTCTTATTTACAAATAATAGTTTGCACTTTCTAACTGAAATTTAAGTATGTTTTTCATAAAAGTTACATTCTCATGATTCAATAAGAAAGAAAAGGTATGGAGAAGATACTCCTTGTCCCTTCCAACAGAAAGAGGCCTAGGCCTCATGTCCACAGAAACCCACTTTCTACTCCTTGCTTGCTCATCATCAATGTGCTCTCTTACACACACACACACACACACACACACACACACACACACACAGCACACAGGAACTTGCCATGTTATAAAATTTAACATAGTTTCTCTTTCAACATAAATTTCCCCTGTTGGGATGCTTAGTTCTACTGCAATCTGCTATGGCATGCTTTGTTGATGCCCATGGGAGGGACGCCCCTTTCTGAACAGAAACAGAGGAGTAGTGCATGGGATGAGGAGAGAGAATTGGGGAGAGGAAGGAGGAGAAACTGCAGTCTAGATGTAAGATACATAACTTAATTTAATTTAAAAAATCTCTCCTATCATAGCTGTTCCTCGACTTCTTAACCAAAGAACAATTGCTATGCCGTTTTACTTTTCATAATGTTTGTTCTTTTTGCAGATTCAAAAGGAGTCTTTGAAGTTTATCATTTTTCGTAGATAAGGAAATTTGCATATTGAATTTCAAAAGAATGAAGTTGCTGGGTCAATAAATGGACAGCATGGGTGAGTGGGTAAGTAGATTCTTTTTCTTTTGGTGAGGTGAATTTAACAGCAAAATTAGAATCTAATCATACTTAGATTCTAAACTACTAAATATATAAAATATAGTGTTGTGATATAAATTAGTGAAAGAACAATATTTTCTTAAGCATTTCAGCTAGAGTAAGTAAGCAAAAACAAAGGAAAATGTTTCTGTGTAATCATTTGCTGCACGTGGAGGAGCTGTGACTTCTGGGCCTATTGCCACGTCCCACAATAGGCCCAGAGATCAACAAGCTGGCAGGCAGCTCTTAATGCATTCTGTGCTTCACAAGGAGGATGCAAGACCACTCTGCTGAGAACACATCTGATGGGCAGCAGCATATCACTCAGGTGACCTGGGCTGCCTGAAGCTACAAAGGTATATATTTTATTGATTTATCTCCATTGACTGAGTCATTACATTTTCTTCCAGCAGTGTGTGAGTGCTCATCTTTCCCGATTTCCAAGTCAGTTTTAATTGCATTTCAGTACACTGTCCTGCAACAGGTCACAGAACAGAGCTCCATGAAATTATCTGTAGCTAAATTTTGAGCATAACTGGCTTACTTAGAAGCACAAGAGCATAGCGTCTGCTTAGATCATTGTTGGCCTACAGGAAAGCCCCCGTTGCCTTTGTGACTCTGAACTTGATGAATTCACTCTGGGATCTTAAATCTCAGCAGAGAAGGGTTCACAGTACACAGTGTGTAAATGACCCTGCTCTAGTGCAGCCACGTAAATGTCCCCAGAGTCCTGGGTGTCAGTGTGGCAAAACCCCACATCACATCATGTTGTGTAGACCTTTCTCTCTGGCAGCGCCTGCCTCTGCACTGTGGGATGTGTTTGTCTCTTAAGCCTCATCCCATCCATTGACCTCAGCATTTAAAAATTTTAAAAGTATCCTGGGAATCTCAAACTGTTCTTTCAACACAAATCAGTAGATTATAACATCTTTAAACATGCGAACTTTGCATTTCTAAAGCTCAAGAGGCAAAAATGCTCTCTTTTTTTAAAGTTTATTTTATTTATGTTTCTCCCAGGGACTTTACTTTTATACACATAATTGCTAACTATTCTGGTGCTTGTTATAATATTAGTGACTTTTTCTACTTAGTTAACTGCCTTCATTTTTCTGAGAATAAGGGCGTTTAAAATATTATTTGAAATAACCTTTTGGAGGGCTGGGGACATGGCTCAGTGCTTGTTTTAGTCGGGGTTCTCTAGAGGAATAGAACTGATTGAATAATTATATATAAAGGGTATTTTTTTTTAGAATGCCTTACAGGCCATAGTCCAGCTTGTCCAACAATGGCTGTCTGCCAACAGAAGTTTAAAGAATCCAGTAGTTGTTGAATCCATGAGGCTGGATGTCTGAAATAGTTTCAGTACATGCCAGAATCTCAAAGAAGTAAGCTCTAATATCTGCAAAGGGATTGACTTGCCAGCCTGTGTGAGAACAAACAGGCAAAAAGATCAATTTTCCTTCTTCCATGTCATTTGTATAGACCATCAGCAGAAGATATGACTCAGATTAAAGGTGGATCTTCCCACCTCAAAAGATCTGGACTAGAAGTGGATCTTCCCACATCAAATGATGTAATAAGAAAAAGTTCCTCACAAATGTACCCAGCCATTTAAGTTTTAGTTAATTCCATGTGTAGTCAAGTTGACAACCAAGAATAGCCATTGCAGTGATTAAGAGCACTGGTTGATCTTCCAGAGGACCCAGGTTCAGTTACCAGCACCCATATGACAGCTCACAGCCATCTGTAACTCCTGTTGCAAGGGATCCAATGCCCTCTGCTGGCTTCCATGGTCATCAGATATGCACAAAGCAGACATAAATACTTGAAGGCAAACACTCAGACACATTGTATAAACAAACTAATTTTTAAAAAATAAAATAAGCCTTTGGAAGTCAAATAGATAACCTTAAGAGGAACATAAAATTAAAACCAGGGTTGCTGCATTCAAGACACAGTATTGTATAATCACAATGTTAAAGAGCTCCCATAGATCATCAGCAATATTTGAAGACTCACCATTAGCTGGAGCCTGAAAAATACTAAAAAGAGCTTGAGTCCAAATTTTTCTACAAGTTGGAAACTTTGAGCAGGTCAATGTCTAATTGATGATGGTGCTGATATTATAGAGAAAGTCATGCTGATTAAGTGGGATCTCAGATGCTCCGTGTTTCTATTTCTATATTGTTAATAAAAATTACTTTATTTCTGACTGTAACGATCACTTTATTGTTCATATTTGAGCTACTATAACAAAATACACAAAGCCATTCATTTATAAAGAGATAAGGTTTATTTGTGGTTCTATTCTGGGAGTCCTATACAAGATCAAGTAGCCCATTGCTTTGGTTCACTGGCAAAGGCACCATGTTACATCATGAGGATGTGGCAGAGTAGAACAGATCACAAAGCAGAAAGCAAGATAATGACACCAGTTCTGGAATCATTTGTGAGGACACATGCCTAAAGACCTCCAACTAGGCCACCCCGGGAGCCATGCCTTTTCCCTGTGGATCTTTTAGGATAACAAACATTCAAAAGACAGCAATCCATTTAGTAACTGAATAGTGTGTTACAAACCAGCTCCTGCCAAGAGTAGCTAGAAAAGCTGGGGCATGTTTTAATGTTCCAAAGTATCAGAGAGCTGCACAGACAGTAGTGATTTAAAGAGCTGTGGCTGAAAAAAAAAATAGCTCAGAGAGGTGAGATTGACATCATGGCCAGTCTAAAAGGTTCTGCTAGACAGCTTTCATGAGCCTTCTGGCAAAAAAAAAAAAAAAAAAAAAAAAAAAAAAAAATACTACATATTTTCATTCTCTCTCTCTTTCTCTCTCTCCCCCTTCCTTCCTTTTTCCCTCTCTTGCTTCCCACTCGGTCTCCCTCCCTCCCTCTCTCCCTCCTTATTTTCTATAGTGTTCACCACATAAGATTAACAATTCTTAGTTCTTCCAAGATTTGGTTTTCTGCTCCATGTTTCACTGGGTCATCAACCTTCAGTGCTATCAGCTATTGTTAACCCACATACTTATTTAGTTATATTCCCAACTTTACACACAGGTATAATCAGACACAAATGCACATATTCACAGTGTAGATGAAGTTTTGACATGTGTATATGAAATAATGGCTTCAGCAGAACCCATTACCATTTCCATCATCTTAACATGGTTGCAAGCATTCCAAAACTATTCTCTGTGCAAATTTCAAAGCTAGAACACAATGTAACTATAGTCAGCATGTTGCACGCCCTTCAGCTCTCCACAGCTATTATTCTGCTTTTCAGTATACCATTTTAGATTCCACACACAAGACCTACCATGGCTTCCTTCTTTATTTTTTTCCCTCCAACATAATATCTCTGTTGGTTATTAGGGAATTTTATACAATCACCTAGATCCCATTTGCATCTCATTCCTCCCATGTCCAGCACCCTGACACACACAGAAATATCCAAGCCTAACTTGTGTTGCCCATGTACTTATTGGAGCATAGTCCAACTCTCAGTGGCCAGTCCCTTAAAGAGAACCGAGTCCCCGACTCTCTGCTAGAAGCTATTGCCTGTGAAGAGCTGCAATTCAGCATCTTTGCCACAATCTTTAACGACTCTCTTCAATAGCTTCCTGCCTGAGCTGTTTCTTTTTATGTGGTGGGGCCAACAGTGTGGAGGGTGTCACAGTAAACTTCAATGTCTCATTCTCAGTTATGAGTCTACAGTCATCAATACCACTGCAAAAGGAGCCTTCTTGCCCATAACAGCTGGCAGCATTACAGATCATGGACATCCACATGGCCTCTGTTGAAAGCATGGTATTCTTCCTGTGGCTTGTTTGAGTTACACAGAATAATGTTCCTAGTGCTCATTCACCTTATTGCAAATTATGGAATTCCTGTCATTGACGTTGAATATTAATTCTCTCCCTTTCCCTCCCTCCCTATCTGCAAAGTGCCTTTTACACTTCCTTTCCCCATTGAGCATGTAGGTTGAGTCCACATCTTAGCCATGCTAACCAATTCTGTGATGAGTCTAGGTATGCACATGTGCTTCCCGAGACCCACATTTTATTATATTTGAGCATAACAGAAAAATAATGTTTCTAGGTCCCACAATGGTTCTCCTTTTAATTTTATGAGAAACACCTGGAACACTGGCCACAGTAATGACCCCATTCACATTCTCTGAAGTGGTTCACAATGATCCTCTTCCCACCATGTGCTGACAATATTTCCTCCTTCTTCCTGTTAATGGCCATCTTCACGGTTCTGAGAAAACACATTCTCATTTTTATTTCATCTCCAAGGCCATTCATGTCCCTGGACATTTAAAAAAGTACTGTTGCTTGCCATTGTATAACTTCTATTAAGAAATAGCTTCAAGCTTACAGAACACCAAATAGATATGATCCCAAAAAAAAGTCAGCACGCCACATTATAATCAAGACACAAAACATACAGAACAAAGAAAAAATTTTAAGAGCTGCAAAAGAAAAGGGCCAACTCACATATAAAGGCAGACCCATCAGAATAACGCCTGACTACTCAATGGAAACGATGAAAGCTAGAAGGGCTTGGTC
>PVIH01028077.1:0-15788 GCA_004025045.1 Sigmodon hispidus | reverse complement strand
AAGGAGTCCTATGTCCTGTAAGCACCCTTGTGACTGTCTTAGGTCAACTCTTTAAAGGGTTATTGTTTTCATGGGGGATTGTTGGTAAGTGTACAAGCTGCTGCCTCTGTCTTTTATTTTACCTCAGCCACTGTCTCCTTCTTTTCATAGGTTAAAGCTATGACTAATTCTGTTGATGGTACTCAGCCATCTGATGTTAGCAGAAGACTTTGTATTAGGTGTGCCACCTTGGTAACACAGGACAACATCTATATCAGCAAGGAAACTTCTTTCCCTTTGCAGCTGTTTACTGGAGGTAAGATTTATAGCTTTTAAAAGAATTGAGTGAGAGTGTGGGAAGTGTCCTTGAAAGTGAAAGTAAGGTACAATAAGGGGAAGTGGGCATTATTTTAAATATCACCCAGTGATCCTACACCTAATGAATACCATCATCATAGATCCCTGTGGTTTTCACCACTCAATTTATTTTTTGGTTGCTTTGTTTATTCACATAGGGTTTTTTAAAGTTACCTGAAACTTACTATGTACCTTGGTCTTAGGAAACCAATTCCTTATTCTTTTGAGTGATGAGATTCATAATCTTTCTGCCCCTGCATCAGGACACATAAAAAATATAATAGCATCACACAGATATAAAAAGAAATTTATCTTGGAAATCCCTTTACTTCAAAACAAAGGTGTAGATAGGTCTCTTTCATTCTGTATCTTCTTTCCAGAATATTAAACAGATAGGATCTTATATTTTGTCCCTAGCCTAGGTACCAAGGTTCATCCATGTGATCCTACTGTGTACCTACCTAGCTGCTGTCCCTAAAGGAGATATCAAAATGACCACTTGATGAGAAAATTCAGTGCTCCTAGCCATAACTTTCACCATGAGACACACAGTTGTTAGTTATCCATGTCTGTTGAATAAATTACTGTAGATAGGCCAGAGTTGAATAAATCATTGTAGATGAGCCAGAGTTGAATAAATCATTGTAGATGAGCCAGAGTTTAAAGAGCTTTAAATTTTCCATCTTGTAGGGAGACATTTGAGATGTCTAAGTATTTGGAAAATTTACTTATATTCAGGAAGTATTGGTCAGAACATTGTGGTGCCTTAGGTAATATGATGTGCCCTGAGTGCAATAATACTTACACTTCTAATTTTCTTGGCTATTTTAGAATTCATGCCTTGCAGAGGAGACCTGTTGCTTATTGAGTATTCCATGAAGCCGGGCACTTCAAACATGAACATCCACACTGTGAGCCCTTTAAACTCCCACAATATGAATGAGGTAATTTGTTTCCATGTTTCTTTTTTGTCATGTGTTGTTAGCTGGCCATCCTTCATTCCTGCTCACTTTCTCTTTTTAATTTAAGATTTTTTTATTAATTTTATATACCATCCACTGTTCCCCCTCTGACCTCTTCTCCTGCTCTCCTGCCCATTTACCCCCCATTGAATCCGCAAAGAATAAGGCCACCCTTGGGTAAGCAACACAGACTAGCACATCAAGTTGAGACAGGACCAATCCTTTCCTCACTACATCAAGGCTAAGTAAGGCACTCTACCATAGGGAATGGGCTCTAAAAGGCCAGTCATGTACCTGGAAGAAGTTCTGATATACTTGCCTGGGGCCCCACAAACAGTCCCGATCACTTTCTTGTCCAGAGATTTTTTTTGGTATGTTTGTCAGTGAAGTATACACATTCATTGATTGAAAATGAAATAAGCAGAAAATAATGTAGAATATACACATACTTAATCATTAAGTTGTATGCATTACTTGATGCTAAGATGTTCTATGGACTACAACAGTTAGAAGGTGTCTTGGTTGTCAGGCAATGGTGAGTTAAGTTTGAGTGCATTGGGTTTGAGGTGTTTAGCTTGCTGATAAAAGTGGGTAAGATGTTAACTAGTACTGCCTGAGAAAAGATATAAAGTCAAAGAGGTAGAGTGTATAGCCATATTGGGTACCATGAAGGGCACATCCTGTAATCACACAGGATGTAGAATATGAGGCCATATTGGGTAAAATAAGGGGCACACTTGTATTATGAAGTTGCTGGCCCGGACATTCAGGCCTAGCTTCAGGGTTTGAACCCACTAGCTGCCCTACTGCCACTTACCACCAAATAATTAGATAAAAGCTTATATTAATTTTATACTGATTGACGTAGGGCCCAGGTATATTGCTAGCTAGCTCTTGCTATTAAACTAACCCATGATTCTTATCTTGTTCAGCCATGCGGCTCAGTACCTTTTCTTAGCTGCATTTCAACATCTTTCCTCTGTGTCTTCTGGCATCTCTGCTCTGTTCTTTCTGTTCCCAGAGTTTTCTTAATCTGATAGCCCTGCCCACACTTTCTGTCTGCCCCTGACCAATCAGATTTTTATTAATCCAGTAGGAGGAACAAATATTTATAGTGTACTAACAAAATGCCACTACACATATACCCTCTCATCAGACACACAGGCTCACCTTGTTTCTCTGCTTCAATTGGAGAGGGTTCTCAGATGTATTGCCACAGTACCCAAGCATTCTTTGTGTGAAGGATGAGAATCAGTGATGTGGTGAGGGACCTGTTGATTAGAGTCCAGGAGTTGTTGAGGGTCATCTGTGGTGGGCTGTACTTCTTTATACTCATTGCCTTCATTTCTCATCATAGGTTTGTGTGACCAATATTGATGGAAGAACTGGTGTGGTGGAAGCCAGCATGTTTTTCACCTTGGATTCCCTCCATACTCTCCCTGGCTATACTCCTGCATTATACGATGTTGTTAATGTGGTTGTAGTAGACAGCATTCAGTCACACTACACTCGTAGAGTGGTGTCTATGATTCCAGTGGAGATGCTGTATTAACCAGTCATTTTAAATCCTTAATATTACTGCAGGGCATTAATGCCTGGTTAAATAAAGTAATATGCATGAGCAAAGTAAATATGCACGCATTCAAGATTTTTTTGTTTTGAACACACTTTCTTTTCTTTTTTGTTGGTAAAATGGATTCACTTTTGGAAGATGCCCTATCTATTAAAAAAATGTGCCCAGTTGGTTTTTGAATGTTCAAGAAACAACTTGCCCTGAGGTCAAATTTATAACTATTTTTATGAAAAATGATGTATTTTGATGCCAGTGGAATCTTTTTATTATTATTATTATTATTATTATTATTATGAACAAAGAAGTCGTACTTTCTATCCTTGTATATCCTTATTCAAGGTCCCTTCCCCCTCCCACCACATCAGGACATTCTCTCTTCTCTACAACTCCCCATCCCCTCCCTGGGCAGGCAGCAGACAGTCCCAAGGTCCCACTGACCCAATAACACTTAGTTCAGTCTCCACTCCTGGCGGATCCAGTTTTCTCCCCCCAACCTCAAGACTGAGTCAGATGTTCCTCTAGGGGGAGTGGGATCCAAGGAGTCAGTCCACGGTGTTTCTGATCCCAAGCTGTTCAGTGGTTGTGGTTTGCAATTTGGGCATGCTTTGCTTTTTTCTTGTTTGTTTGTTTGTTTGTTTAGAGAGCACTAATGAGTGAGAACATCCCCTGCTTATCTTTCTGAGTTTGTGATACCTCGCTCAGGAGGATATTCTCCAAATCTATCCATTTGCCTGCAAAGTTTAGGATAACATTTTTTCTTACTGCTGAGTAGTACTCCATTGTGTAGATGTACCACAGTTTGTTTATCCATTCTTCACCTCCATATAAATAAAGGTGGTGAGTTGAATGTTTTTTCATCTTGCATCAGTTAGAATAATTCTTGGTAAATACTAAAGGCAGACTGTTAGTTAAAAACTATATGAATTCATTTTCAGTAGTGTTACAACTACACTAATAGGGATTAAGTTGCTCAACAGTCTATTGGTAGCTCATGTGCTCTGTGACTGAATTTGGGGAATAAAAGTATCTTTTTTGTATACATGAGTCAGGTAGAAATATCAAAGCCTGCTGCTTAAAGTTTATATTGGTTTTCCTATGGTGAAGGTGTTCAGAATATTTCACAGCTGTACTTCATAAAATTTCTTTTTTCTCTTTAATGAAATATAAATGCCTCTTTGGGTCAGTGGCATTTAAATGAGTGTATTGCACAAAATCTATTTGATATTATGATAAAAACCCAGAGCCAGATATTGGAAAAAAGCTGGAATATCAGAGAGATTGAGAAATAAACCACAGCCATTTCTAACCCAGCCAACTCCTCAGGCCTATCTCCAAGAATCTTCCCATTCCAAACCTCTCTCTCCTCTGTCCACCAAGCAGGTAGCTGGGAAAGATGAACTACTCTCCTCTCTCTCTCTCTCTCTCTCTCTCTCTCTCTCTCTCTCTCTCTCTCTCTCTCTCTCTCTCCAGATATCTTAATTTCCTCATTTAAAATTATTAGAAGTAGGATTAAAGGTGTGAGCTACACCTTCATGGCTCAGCTCTGTCTTCTGATATTTCAGGCTATTTTTAGTGATTATACTAAAAGACCCCAAACTCAAAACAGAGCAAATTTTTCACAAGGCCAGCTAGCAAGAGGTCAACATGAGGGCAAGCCTCATTAGACCCATGTGTTGCCAGCTGAAGGCTATTTGGCCAATTAGCAGGAAGTCATATTGCAGGCAAGCTTCAGTAAATCAAGAAACTGGCAGTTAGGAGTCCTTTGAAAAAGATAAGGAAGGCCACAAGAGGTTGAAGAGACTGGGAGTGTCTAATGTTAACCCAAACCAGATGTTCACAGCATCTACAGGATCAAAACCTTTACAACCGTGCCCCATAGCTGAACCTTGTATATGATTTTCAGCATTACTTCTTAGCAGAACTTTGTATGTAGATCAAAGTAGCCAATGAGACCCCCTTTTCCTTATAAAAGGGGACTGTTCTTTGTGTGGGGGCGCTCAGTTAGCTGAAGCTACTGATCGCCTGCAGGTGCCTGTGTGAGTATTAAACTTCTTGCTATTTGCAGTCAGTGATCTCTGTGTTGGTTCTTGGGGCCGAGGTCTCTAAGAGTCTTTCATTTGGAGGTTCCACTGAGATCAGAGACCCCCTGCATCCAGGGCCCATACAGACTCACCGGGAGGTAAGAATTGCCGTCCGGCTCGTTGCTGCTTCTGTTTGTTGTTCTCTCTCTATCTCGCTTCCTGTGTTCTGCGCTGCGTCTGGGTAGATAGGTTACATGTAGTCATTTGTAGATCTGGGCAGCCCGAGAAAGAGTTGACAAACTCAGATTTCTCCCCTGCCACCCTGGGAGACATCCTGGGGATTTGGGGGGCCCGGTTCTTCGGAGCCCCACCCATATCTGAGGGATACGTGGTCCAGTTGGCTGAGAGGGGTTCGAGTCCCCATGAACGGCCATCTGATTTTGTACTTTCTGTGTTCTACCGAAGCCGCGCAGCGGGTATTCTGTCTGTATTGTTGTTAATCTCTGTTCCCTTTGTTTCACACTTCCCTTTTTGTTTGAGGAAAGAACCATGGGTTAGTCCATGACTATGCCTTTAAGTCTTATTCTAGATCACTGACAATAAGTCCAGGAGCAGGCCCACAATCAGTCAGTGGAAGTTAGGAAGAAGAGATGGATCACTCTTTGCTCCTCCGAATGGCCAGCTTTCAGTGTGGGCTGGCCCCATGACGGGACTTTTAACCATTCCATTGTTTTACAGATTAAAGATCGAGTCTCAGCCCAGGACCTCATGGACACCCAGACCAGGTGGCTTACATTGTCACCTGGAAGAATCTAGCCTATAATCCACCTCCCTGGGCCGCTCTTTTCGTACCCTCCCTTCCAAGCTTATTCAGGAGGGCCCCTGCTTAGCACCGCCCCTCTACCATCTGGGTGGCGGCTGCAGTGGAGGCAGCATTTGTGGCTGCAGTAGCTGCAGGGGGGCCAGCCTCAGCCCTGCCCCTCTACTATCTGGACAGTGGCTGCGGCAGTGGTGGAGGCTGTGAGTGCTGTGGTGGCAGCTGCAGGGCATGGCAGTGCCAGCTTCGGCCCCGCTCCTCCCAACCCCTGTCACCCCAAGAAAGTCCCATCTTTACCTCATCCTGCAGAAGGATTCTCCCAAGCCAACTCCCTGGAGAGTCATTCCCCCTAAGGACGCTGTCCTCATTGATCTCTTGCCCGAGGACCTGCCACCATGTCAGGCACCAGTAGGGAGGGAGCAGGAGCAGGCAGAGAGAGAGGCTGTGAGGAAGACGGGGGAACTTGGAGTCTTTGCTGCAAGGAAGGCTGGGGAACTTGGAGTCTCTGCTGCAGGGAGGGAGGGGAACCTGAAGCCTCTGCTGTACCGGTAGACAGTTTCCCAGCCTCCTCCCCGGTGGTAGGGAGACTCTGGGGCTGAAGAGAACCCCTCATCCCCCTGGAGGGAACTTCGAGGCTTCTCCCAGTGAGATAGATGGGAGGTCCCTATGGGCTGTATCAATACTGGCCCTTTTCTGCCTCAGACCTCTGTAACTGGAAGACATATAATCCATCTTTCTCCACAGATCTCATGGCATTAGCCTCTCTGATTGAGTCTATTTTAGTAACCCACCAGCCTACGTGGGAAGATTGTCAGCAGCTTTTGCAGGTCCTCCTCACATCAGAGGAGAGGCAAAAGGTCCTCTTGGAGACCAGGAGAAATGTCCTGGGAGATGACAGAAGGCCGACACAACTCTCAAATCTGATAGATGCTGCTTTCCCTCTAACGTGCCCCATCTGGGATTTTAATACACCTGAAGGTAGGGACCACCTATGTCTTTACCGCCAGTTAGTTATAGTGGGTCTCCATAATGCGGGACACCATCCCACCAATTTGGCCAAGGTAAGATCAATGACTCAAGGGACCGAAGAGGCCCCGACTGCATTTTTAGACAGATTGAAAGAAGCCTATAGGAGGTATACCCCTTCGATCCAGACAGCTCAGAGCAGCAGGGGAATGTTTCCATGGCATTTATTTGGCAATCAGCACCAGATATTAGGAATAGGCTGCAGAGGTTAGAGAATTTACAGGACTATACCCTGCAAGATCTCCTGAAGGAGGCAGAAAAGATCTACAATAAGCGTGAAACCCCGGAAGAGAAAGAAGAGCGGCTCAGAAAACTACAGGAGGAAAGAGATGACAAGCTGCTCAAAGGAATAAATGAGAGGCAGCGGGAGTCTGACTGGAAGTGGGGCAGGGAGCTCAGCCGCATCTTGACCACCGTTACTCAGGATAGTTATAAGACAGGACAGGAAAAAGCAGGGAGACTAGGTAGAAGGGGAGACTTTAGGAGGCCCAGGGTAGACCACGACCAATGTGCCTACTGTAAGGAAAGAGGACATTGGGTCAGAGACTGCCCTAAGAGACCCAAGAAGAACCCGGAACCAACCTCCCACCTCCTAGCCCTGGATGAGGACTAGGGAAGTCAGGGTCAGGAGTCCCCCTGAACCCAGGATAATGCTAAAAGTTGGGGGGCAGCTGGTCACCTTCTTGGTAGACACTGGAGCTCAGCACTCAGTCCTGACCCAGACTTCAGGGCCCCTGAGTACCCAGACAGCATGGGTCCAGGGAGCTACTGGAGGAAGACCCTATCGATGGACCACTGAACAGACAGTACTCCTGGCAACAGGTAAAGTAACCCATGCATTTCTCCATGTGCCTTATTGTCCATATCCTCTATTGGGAAGGGACCTGCTCATAAAGTTGAGAGCCCAAATCCATTTTAGAAAAGAAGGGGCCTCAGTGTCCGGGCCAGAGGGGGAGCCCCTCCATGTCCTCACCCTCAACTTAGAGGATGAATATAAACTTTTTGAGAAACCCTCCGCCCATGAGTTAGACTCCAACTGGCTTGTGGATTTCCCCCAGGCATGGGCAGAGACTGGAGATATGGGGTTGGCAACCCAACAGGCATCCCTGATAATACCTCTAAAAGCATCAGCAGTCCTGTGTCTATCAAGCAGTATCCCGTGCCTCAAGAGGCATATAGGGGAATTCGCCCACATATTAAAAGACTTTTGGACCAAGGAATATTAATCCCTTGTCAGTCCCCATGGAACACCCCTTTGCTGCCTGTAAAGAAGCCAGGAACAGGAGACTACAGGCCAGTACAAGATCTTAGGGAGGTCAACAAATGGGTAGAAGACATCCACCCCACAGTGTCAAACCCGTATAATCTGTTGAGCTCACTGCCCCCCTCACATGTATGGTACACCATCCTAGATTTAAAGGATGTCTTCTTCTGCCTAAGACTAAGCCCATCAAACCATTCCCTAATGGCCTTCGAATGGAGAGACCCTGAAGAAGGGCTCCCGGGACAACTGACTTGGACGAGGCTCCCTCAGGGGTTCAAGAATAGCCCCACTCCGTTTCATGAGGCCCTCCATCAGGACCTGGTGCCCTTCCGGAAGCTACACCCGGATCTCATCCTGTTGCAGTATGTGGACGACCTGCTTTTGGCTGCCAGGACCTCAGAAGAATGCATCCAAGGTATGAGGGACCTACTTGAGATGTTGGGGGAACTAGGGTATTGGGCCTCAGCCAAGAAGGCTCAGATATGTCAGGCAGAAGTGATCTACCTGGGGTACCAGCTGAAAGATGGGCAGAGATGACTCACCTCGGCCAGGAAAGATACTATAACTCACCTCCTGACCCCTCAGAATGTCAAGCAGCTTTGAGAATTCCTGGGGACTGCTGGCTTCAGCAGATTATGGACACTAGGGTTTGCTGAAATAGCCGCTCACCTGTATGCCCTGACCAAGGATAAGGTTTCCTTCACTTGGAGCCAGGAACTTCAAGAGGCATTTGAGACTATCAAAAGGGCCTTGCTATCAGCACCTGCTCTAGGGCTGCTGGACCTCACTAAGCCATTTGAATTTTTTGTTGATGAGAAACAAGGGTTTGCAAAAGGGGTGTTGACCCAGAGGCTAGGACCATGGAGGAGGCCCACTGCCTACCTCTCCAAAAAGCTGAACCCTGTGGCCGCCGGGTGGCCCCCATGCCTGAGAATGGTGGCTACCATTGCCATTTTAGTTAAGGATGCGGGAAAGTTAACTCTGGGTCAGTCCCTCATGGTGATTGCCCCCCATGCCATGGAGTCCTTAGTCAGGCACCCCCGGACTAAGGGCATTTGACGGTAGTGAGTCAAATGCCCGCATGACTCACTACCAGGCCCTTCTGCTGAACACAGACCGGGTACAGTTCAGCCTGGCCAACTCCTTAAACCCTGCCACCCTGCTACCAGTGCCCAAAGGCTCTGTTCTGCACAATTGCCAGCAAATACTGGCAGAAACACATGGGACTCGGCTGGACTTGTCTGACTAGCCTCAGAAGGGAGCTGATTTAACCTGGTACACCAATGGGAGTAGTTTTCTGCTCCAAGGGCAGAGAAAAGCTGGGGCTGCAGTAGTAGATGGAGTCAAGGTGATCTGGGCAAGCACCTTACCTCCAGGGACATCTGTGCAGCGAGCGGAACTCATAGCCCTTACCAAGGCCCTACAAATGGCAGAAGGTAAGACTCTGAATGTTTACACAGACAGCCGTTATGCTTTCACCACAGCTAACATACATGGAGAAATCTACAAGAGGAGGGGACTGTTAATGTCAGAGGGCAGGGAAATCAAAAACAAGAAGGAGATTCTAGACCTATTAAAGGCAATATTCCTCCCAAAAAGACTGAGTATCATGCATTGCCCAGGACACCAGAAAGGAAATAGTCCTGAGGCAGTCGGGAACCATCTGGCTGATGAGGCAGTCAGGCAAGTGGCACTAGAATCCCAACTGATGCCTGTACAGACCCAGGAGAGTAGCTCCCAGAAAAAACCTAACTGGGACTATAGTGAAGAAGATCTAGAGGTCATCCAAAAATTAGGGGCAGACTATGACTCTAACCAAAATTGCTAGATCCACCAAGGGAAAATTGTCATGCCTATTGAGACAGCCAGAAGACTGCTCACTTCTATACATAGGCTGACCCACCTGAGTGCCAAGAAAATGAATGCCTTGCTGGAAAGAGGTAATCTAGAATACTACCCCCCCTCCCCGAGAAAGGAGCCCTTCTACAACAAGTTACTGCTGGATGTCAGCCATGTGCTGAAGTTAATTCTGGAAAAGCTAGAATTGGGCAAGGGGTACACATGAGAGGGCATAAGCCCGGAACCTATTGGGAAATAGACTTTACTGAAGTTAAACCTGGCATGTATGGGTATAAATATCTACTAGTTTTTATAGACACTTTTTCAGGATGGATAGAAGCCTTTCCCACCAAACATGAAATGGCGAAAATCATCACCAAAAAGCTCCTGGAAGACATCCTCCCCAGATATAGGGTACCACAGGTATTGGGATCAGATAATGGGCTGGCCTTTGTCTCCCAGGTAAGTCAGTTGGTGGCCAAGTCATTGGGGATTGATTGGAAGTTACATTGTGCATACCAGCCCCAAAGTTCAGGACAGGTAGAGAGAGCTAATAGAACAATTAAGGAGACTTTGTCTAAATTAATGCTTGAAACTGGCTCTAAAGACTGGGTGCAACTCCTGCCATTAGTTCTCTACCAGACCCGGAATATGCCGGGCCCCCATAGCCTTACTCCATTTGAGATCCTATATGGTTCCCCTCCCCCAATGATATCCTTTTTTGATGCTGACTTTTCCGATCTTGCTGCCCACCCTTCTATGTAGACCCACCTGCAAGCCCTGCAGTTGGTCTAGAACTAGGTTTGGAAACCCCTCACGGCCGCCTACCGAGAGAAACTTAAGAACCCCTCCGTCCCCCATCCCTTCAAGATTGGGGACTCCATCTGGGTCCAACGACACCAGACAAAGAACCTCAAGCCTTGCTGGAAAGGACCATATACGGTGCTCCTGACGACACCAACCACCTTGAAAGTAGATGGGATTGCTGCCTGGGTCCACGTGTCTCATGTCAAGGCAGCCCAGCCTGAACACCAACTAATCAACCAGCCCCTGAGGGACACCCAGCCATCAACTTCAGGATGGAAACTCCAACGCACCGCAAACCCATTAAAGCTAAGACTCTTAAGACAATACTGATGTTGTTGATATTGATTCTGCCTAGCCTAGTTGCAGCTAGTCCCCATCAGGTCAAAAGGCTCATCTGGCATATAATTTCCCAAGCAGGGGACACAGTCTGGTCTACGACCGGCTGGCATGCCCCTAACAGTTGGTGGCCCCCTTTAACCCCTAAAATTTGTGATTTAATAGCCAGATTGGATTTCTGGGATATTCCTGAATATACCTTCACAGACAGGCCAAAATTAATAGAGGCCGAAAAAGAGAGTTCCCTGTCTCGGAAACGATGAGCCCTAACCACTGGGATTACCTCCCAGGGACAATATATAGCTGACTCACCTGGCTGTAAAGCAATGCCGGCCTATAGAAAGCTACAACAGACTGAACTATATGTATGTCCCCGAGATGGAAGAAATTGGGAGATGACATACAAATGTGGAGGGGTAGAATCTCTTTATTGTGCTGCATGGGGATGCGAGACAACTGGAGATGCCTATTGGGAACCCCATTCCTCATGGGATCTTATTCAAGTAAAACTAGGACAGAAAGGGGAAGACGCTCTAAATATTACTTTCACCCAAGCAGGAAAAACCTTTCAATCCTGGACGGCAGGCCATTCATGAGGAGTTAAATTCTACAAGACAGGACAGGACAAGGGGTTCACCTTCTAAATCAGACTTAAAATCGAGTCGGTCAGTATTTCTATAGGCCCAAACCCGGTGCTCCCTGAGCAGAAGCCTCCAACAAAGAAAGCTACCAAGATTAGGCCCCCTTTAATGCCTGTAACCCAAGCCTTCATTCAGAGATCAATTATCCCAGATTTGCCTGTTTCCCCTTTAATGCCTGTAACCCAAGCCTCCAAGGGAGACTGTGATCAGCCGGCTGCGATCAGCCGACCGAGAGACCCCCGAATTATACTTCCCTTACTGATGTCCCAGGAACAGGGGACCGACTACTCGACCTAGTTCAAGGGGCTTATCATGCCTTAAATGCCAACGACCCAAATAGGTCTGAGAAATGTTTAACAACCCAAATAGGTCTGAGAAATGTTGGCTTTGCTTGACTTCTAGCCCTCCCTACTATGAAGGTATAGCTCTGTCTGGAAATTTCGCCAACTCTACCACACCTAGCTCAAGGTGTACCATTCCTGCTCACAGGTTGACGTTGCCTGAGGTCACAGGACAAGGTCACTATTTGGGCTCTCTGCCCCCAGCACATCAGTTCCTCTGTAATCAGACTACTCAAGTTCCTTGCAGGGGCTATTATCTTGAAGCCCCAAATGGGTCCCTCTGGGCATGCAGCACCGGGCTAACCCCCTACGTGTCTGCAGTGGTTTTCAACCAGTCCCATGAATATTGTGTTCTAGTTCAGCTCTGGCCCCACGTCACATACCATGAGGGAGAAGCCATAGTAGCATTCTTTGAAAATAGAGGGCGATATCTGAGGGAACCTGTCTCAATGACCATTGCCTTGCTGCTAGGGATAGGAGATATCGCTGCGGGGATTGGGACAGGGACTACAGCATTGGTGTAAAACAGCCATCTTATACAACTACAGATGGCTATGACTACTGATTTAGAAGCCATAGAAAAGTCTATCACTGCCCTTGAAAAATCCCTCACCTCGCTATCAGAAGTTGTGTTAAAAAACAGGAGAGGATTAGACCTACTGCTCCTGAAGGAGGGAGGGTTGTGTGCAACTTTAAGAGAAGAATGCTGTTTTTATGCCGACCACACAGGAAGTTAGTCAATGGAAAAATTAAGAGAAAGACTGGCCCAGCGCAAACGTGAGTTTGAGGCCCAGGAAGGTTGGTTTGAGGGGTGGTTCAACAAATCCCCTTGGTTTACTACCCTCATTTCCACCTTGGCAGGTCCACTGGTCCTTCTGTTGTTGATCCTCACCCTAGGGCCATGTGTTTTGAATAGGCTAATCCAGTTTGTAAAAGACCGGTTGTCCATTGTCCAGGTTATGGTCCTGACTCAGCAGTATCAACTGCTTAGGCAGCAAGCCGGGTCCCAGACAGACTTGGAGAAAGAACAAGACTAATGGATATAAGATTCTATCCATTCACAAGAAAAAGGGAGGGATGAAAGACCCCAAACCCAAAACAGAGCAAATTTTCCACAAGGCCAGCTAGCAAGAGGTCAACATGAGGGAAAGCCTCATTAGACCCATGAGATGCCAGCTGAAGGCTATTTGACCAATTAGCAGGAAGTCATATTGCAGGCAAGCTTCAGTAAATCAAGAAACTGGCAGTTAGGAGTCCTTTGAAAAAGATAAGGAAGGCCACGAGAGGGTGAAGAGACTGGGAGTGTCTAATGTTAACCCAAACTAGATGTTCACAGCATCTCCAGGATCAAAACCTTTACAACCGTGCCCCATAGCTGAACCTTGTATATGATTTTCAGCATTACTCCTTAGCAGAACTTTGTATGTAGATCAAAGTAGCCAATGAGACCCCCTTTTCCTTATAAAAGGGGACTGTTCTTTGTGTGGGGGCTCTCAGTTAGCTGAAGTTGCTGCCCGCAGGTGTCTGTGTGAGTGTTAAACCTCTTGCTATTTGAAGCCAGTGATCTCTGTGTCGGTTCTTGGGGCCAGGGTCTCTAAGAGTCTTTCAATACCACCGTGTGATTGAATATCACTGGGAACTGGTTTTGTCTTCACCCCTGATACACTATCTATAATTTGACCATATTTCCTGGTCCCCATTAAAGTTTGACTGTGATTTTTCTTCACAAGTCTACTCGACCTTGCCCATCAGGCAATTTTCCTGCTCTATCTCATAATAAAGGAAGATAGTAAAAGGCTATTGTGAAAACTAAAGACTCTCCACCTTGAGGCCTGGAGCTATTTGGGGAGCTGAGAAGTTTCAAGTCCCCCATCCTGAGACGTTTCTAAACCACGAAGGCCAAGGACTCAAGGCCAAGCGCCCAAGGTCCTGGGTAATCAGAGGATATTCTGTCCCAGCTGCGAAGTATTATCTCCCCATCCTAAAACAACCTATCAGCCAGCAACTGTCCACCTAACAAATGAGACAGTGATAGAAAAAAAAAAACCTTCCTCTGGGGCACTTCCCATCCTGATAAAGGCATTTCTATGGTCTTTGTTTAAAAAAAAAAAAACCTGCTTTTTTTGGAGGGGGAGGGGGGCTCTTCTCCACTGGCAGTGCTGTGTGACAGTCAGGAGCTGAGCTTAGCTGTGCAGCTGTAATAAAACCTTGCTTTGCATTGCATTCGGAGAGTCTTATGTGATTCTGGGGATCTTTCTGGGGATCGCTGAGAATGGGCAGAACAGATGTTTTGTTGAGTTCAAGCTTTGCCTTACTGATTATGTCCACAAATTCTTTTAAAATTTTTATTATGTAAAAGAGTTCTGCTCAAACAGGGAATAGCTGCTAGCTAGGGTCCTTAAGGCCCTGGCAGGAGGAAAGACATCCATGGCCCCATCTGGTGCCAGAAGGCACCAGGCAGGTAGACCTCATTATGATAAGATAGTGGAGAAATGGGAGAGATAAAGAAGTAGAATGGTTTGTGCACTGTTGAAAAGATGCAAAAAGAAAGAAATGAACCCCATGAAAAGTGGGCAGATGTTGAAGGCCCACTTGCCACCTGTGGCTATGTTGAAAGCACTAAGAGAAGACTTGAATGAGGAGGTCTGCTTGCTGCCCAGGGCCATGGTGATGTCTGGGCTGGGCTGCTGCCAAGGGCATGTGTGAGACCCTTGTCCTATAGTGGCCAGGGTCTGAGTTGATGTCCATGGTTCCTGCATACTGATTCCAGTGGGCTGAGTCGCCTCCTGGATGTTTAGGTGGAAGCCCCATCTCAGCCCCCTCTCTCTCTCTCCTCAGAACGTCCCCTGAGAAAGCCCACCAAGCAGTGGCTCCACCCCCAGAGGGTATTTAAGGTCAAACCCTTAGACATCCCCTTGTGGTTTTCCCTCATGATTTCTGCTCTTCCCCTGGAACTACCCAGGCATGTTCTACTCAGATTAAACTTGGATTTATTAATTCGGTTTGATTGGCTTATTGTAGCAGAAGATACCCAATAACCAAGGAGCCAATACTTATCATCTTGGTGCTGAAACCTGGGTAAGTTGAGTTTTTCTGGAGGCCATATGTGTGTAGCTGTGGAGAGCCTCTCCCTTCCCTGCCATTGGCCCAACTGTTGACTAGTAAGTCATTCAGCCGGGTCCCTTCTGACTTTCACCCCTTCTGGGTGAGATGCTTCCAGTTTGTCTCTAGCCCTATGGGGATAGAGACAATCCCTGCCCCTTGGGGTTCCTTTGTGAGATGTCATTCACAGAGAGAGAGAGTGCGTGCGCACACACACACACACACACACACACACACACACACCATTTTGGCTCAAGATTATTTTGGGGAACAGCCTGCCATGATCTCCAGCCTCCAGTAAACAGCTTGTAAATGGGTGCTTCTAAGTCAAATCTGAACCTCTATGAAATGTATGCAAATTAGCTCCTTCATACAGGTTTGAGAACATTGCATTCCTGTTCCCTTTCTCTTTTGCCCTCCCCCTAGCCCCTTGCTTCTCTGCGTGCCTGTATCTCCTGCTTTCCATCAATCACTCCCACAGTTTCCTTGACTTGTTGCTTTCTCTTTTGGGAATGGGATTTTTCTTTTTTTTTTAAGTTCCTGTCTTTTTATTTATCCATACACAACTACTTGTCTTCTGGTTTGTTGAAGCAGTAAGTCAGACAACACTTGCCACAGTAATGTCTGTCAAAGTGGCTAGCCATGAAAACTCCAGCACCACATTCATCAGAAGGACACTCTCGACGAAGGCGACTAATTTTGCCATTTTCATCCACCTTATAG
>PVIH01028076.1:0-15788 GCA_004025045.1 Sigmodon hispidus | reverse complement strand
CCTCGGCCCCCCTCGGGCCCCCTCGGCCCCCCTCGGCCCCCCTCGGGCCCCCTCGGGCCCCAGCGCAGCCTCCCCCCACTCCCACAAGTACTCACACTCGCGCAGGCATTCTGTGTCCGTGCAGTAGGACTGGGACTGCCGCAGCTGCAGTGAGAGGAAAGGAGAGTTAGCGGCTGAGCCAGCAGCATGGGTTTGGGGCAAGGACAGGCTACAATGCCACAGTGGAGCTAGCTCAGCATGCATTCAGCCCTGAATGTAACTCCTAGCAGCACACAATAAATAAGCTAGTCAATTTTTTAAAAGTTTAGACATATTTACTTTATTTTATACGAGTATTTTGCTGTACCTTTGTCTGTGCACCACAGGCATGCCTGGTGCCAACGGATGTTTTTTGTTTGTTTTGTTTTGTTTTTTGAGACAAGGTCTCATGCCAGGGTAGCCTCAAATTCACTACACAGCAGAGGATGATCATAAACTCTTGATCTTCCCAAAGGCTGAGGTTACAGAAATGTCTATATCCAACTATAAAATTTGGTTTTGGAATCATGAGATTATACATTTAAAATATTTTAAAATCCACCAGTCATTTACACAAGTCAAATTATAAATGTTCAACTTATGCTAACATCTTTTAGGTAGTTGAGAAATGAAAATCTCACTAGAGATGACTGACTGGTGTGAATGAAGAGCATGTAACTTTTTGATTCAGTCTCATTATGAATGATACACTCTTACATATTCAGTAACATCTTCCCACCCAGTGTCACCAGTCTTTTTCTGTCCTTCCAGCCAGTTCCCAAATAATAACATGAGATTTCTTATTAATTATAAAAGCTTGGCCTTAGCTTAGGCTTGTTCTTAACTAGCTCTTATAACTTAAATTAATCCATTTATATTAATCTGTGTTCTATCACGTGGTGGCACCTCTCTTCCATCTTGTACTTCCTGTTTCCTCTCTGTGTTTCCTCTCCTGCTGTCTCATGTGAAATGCAGTAATAATCCAATGAACACTATTATTATGGTGCTACACAAAGCCCAGTCTCATCTGAGTAGGGCTGCAATTAACCACGAGCGAGCCATTCTCTAAGTTACTCCCTCAGACAATCAGGCCCCGTGAACCCAAATGGAACAAAAAGAGCTTTAGCTAATGTAAAATTATGCTGAATAACTAAATCCTCCGAATCCAAAGGATCATCTTAACACTGAGATGTTACAGGGAAAGAAGACGACAGGATTCTTTTTTTTTTTTTTTTTTTTTTGAGTACAGAATTCTTAACAAACTTTTCCAATGTGTATGTTTTTGTTTAAATGTTATTTTTCATAATAAGTAAAAGTTTACTTTTACTACATCTACTAAATATTTAAAAGTATAATGTAAATCTCCCATTCTCTCAATATACTAGCCTCTCCAGGAACTCACTGTTTTGTCTTTATTCTTAGAGGTAAATATGTTCTTTAAAACACCAGAAAGGGAAGACAAATAGCTCAGTAGGTAAAACAACTGCCACATGAGCAGGAAGGTTTTAGTTTAAGTCCTCAGAAATCACAGCCAGAAACTACAGCTGTGGTAGTGTGCATCTGTCTTACCAGCACTTCTATAGTAAAAGGTTATATACTTACTTACTAACCTGCCTATCAGTCTACCAACATACCTACATATCTACCTGCCTACCAGCCAACCTACCTGCCTATCAACTTACCTGCCTACCAACCTACCTACCAACATACCTACATATCTACCTACCTACCAACTTACCTACATACCTACCTGCCTATCAATCTACCTACCAACATACCTACATATCTACCTACCTACCAACCAACCTACCAACTTACCTACATATCTACCTGTCTACCAACCAACCTACCTACCTACCAACTTACGTGCCTACCAACCTACCTACCAACATACCTACCCAGCAACTTACCTGCCTACCAACCTGCCTACCAACATACCTACATATCTACCTGCCTACCAACCAACCCACTTACCTACCAACTTACCTGCCTACCAACCTACCTACCAACATACCTACATATCTACCTGCCTACCAGCCAACCTACCTACCTACCAACTTACCTGCCTACCAACATACCTACATATCTACCTACCTACCTACCAACTTACCTACATATCTACCTGCCTATCAACTTACCTACCATCATACCTAAATATCTACCTGCCTACCAACCAACCTACCTACCTGCCAATGTAGTTACCTACCTCCCTACCTTCCTATCAACCTACCTTCCTACCAACCTATCTACCTATCTGGATTGAGACAAGAGATTCCCTGGAAGCCTGCAAGCCAACTAGCCTCAGGTATATAGTAGAGATCAACAAAGAAATATTGAACTATAGACCAGGCTGGCCTCAAACTCCCCGAGATCCACCTGCCTTTGCTCCCCAAGTTCTGAGATTAAAGGTATATATGCCACCAGGTCACTTTTTCAAATATGTTTTTAGGTATCATTCATCTCTCCATCTTCAATCATAATATTTTGCATTTTCTATAAATCTTCTAATGGTGTAATTGAGTTTATGTTTAAATTAATAAAACCAATTTTAGTTGAATAATTTCAGATGTTCTTTGCTGGTAGTAATTTTATTTGGTTTTGGGGATCAAACTGAAAATCCTCTTGCCTCCATCTTTCCAGTGCTGGGATTTCAGGTCAGTTTCACCGTGCCTGGATTAGTCAATTCACTTCAAATCTTAATATTGCTTAACAACATTATTTAGACATTAGAAGATTACACAGTTGATGGCAAGCGTGGTGGTGCATGCCTTTAATCTCAGCACTCAGGAGGCAGAGGCAGAGGCAGAAGGATCTCTATGAGTTCAAGGCCAGGCTGGTCTACAAAGTGAGTTCCAGGACTGCCAAAGCTACACATAGAAACTCTGCTTGAAAAACCAAGCCAAAACAACAAAAAACCCTAAACCAAAGCTATTCTTTTTGTTGTTTTCTTTTGACTGTCTCTTCATAGCTGTTGTTGTATTGGAACTCAATGTACACCAGGCTGGTCTTGAACTTAGAGATCCAAAGGCATGTGCCTGATTTAAAACTAAAATCTTAAAAAAGAAAGAGGAGGGGCTGGAGAGATGGCTCAGCGGTTAAGAGCACCGTCTGCTCTTCCAGAGGACCTGGGTTCGATTCCCAGCACCCACATGGCAGCTAACAACTGTCTGTAGTTCCAGTTCCAGGCAAACACCAAGGCAAATAAATAAATAAATAAATAAATAAATAAATAAATAAAATAAAGTTTAAAAAAATCTATAAAAAAAAAAAAAAAAAAAAAAAAGAAAGAGGAAAAGTTTAAAAGCAAAGGACTAAGGCTTAGTTATTAGAGCTCTTGGCTAGAAGGCATGGGCCCTGGATTCAACTCCTAGTATTGCCGAGAAATTGTTGAAAAGCTGCAAGTGACAAGGTGTGGCAGCTCAGGCCTGTGACCCATCACTCGGGTGGCTAAGCCCTGTGGGTAAAAGCAGTTTCAGGCCAGCATACACAAAAGTGAAACCTCTCAACAAAACAAAATGAAAAAGCTAAACACTGCAGGATTTCCCTTTCAAATCTTACGGTTACAATGCATTTGAAATGTTCTTCAATGGGAATGGCCTGAGATTGACACTCAGAACCCACACTGTGGGAGAGAGCTGATCCCCAAGGCTGTCCCTTGACCTTCAGAAGTACACCATGGCACACCTGTCCAAAACCACCGTAAGTTAAATGAATAAATGCAAAAATTAAAATATTTCATCCCATCTTCCAATATGTCTATGGCTGAGTACACTGATCCTTTTCTTTCAGATTTGCACTTTTTTGGGCTCATATTTACTACTGAAGGATTAGGTTAGTGAACCGTTAGGCCTAGGTTGTACAAATAGCTTCCCTAACCAAGCACATAGGCGCTGGGCTCAAGTAGGGAAGATTCAGTCTGTGAGTCAGAGTCCTTTCACTGAGCAGAGCTGACTCTTCCCTACCTGAGCTACTACCTTACAGACACTCCAGGTTTGGCAGCACCTTGGCTTCCCTCCTGGTCTTTAACCTCCAATGGGGAGCCTCCCCAGTGCTTTTTATTGGAAAGAAATTCTAGTTTTAGCCTGCTGGCAGGCAGAGGTCCCCAGCAATCTCTTTGTACCCACAGAAGGGAAGAGACAGATGATGGGTCCTGTTTTTCAGCAGACACATGTCTGTGTTCACTGAAATTACAAGGTTTGCCTGGGATTTTTTAAGTTTTCTCAGATTTACTGATTGATTTTATGTATCTGTACTTGCCTGTGTGTATGTATGTACACTGTGTGCATGACGTGCTTTACTGGACCCCCTCGAATTGAAATGAGCTGCTGTCTGGACACTTGGAATTGAGCCAGGTCCTCTGGAAGAGAAATCAGTGCTCTTAACTGCCCAGCCAACCCCCTTCTTTAAAAACATTGTGTGTCTGTATGTGAGTATGTCTGTGTGGGTGAACTTGTAGGCCAGAAGAATGTGTTAGCTCGCCTGCAGCTGGATAAGAGGTGGTTGTAAACTGCCAGATGTGTATGCTGGGAATGAAAGAGGTGTTCTAGATGAATAAGCACTCTTAGCCACTGAGCCATTTCTCCAGTCCACTTCTCAAGTCATTCAGGAAATAGCTGCTTGTGCCATTCATTGAAGTGTACTCCTCTCCTCCCCTCCCCTTACCCCTCTTTTGGTTTTTCAAGACAGGGGTTTTTTCTCTGTGTAGCCTTGGCTGTCCTGGAACTTATTTTGTAGACCAGACTGACCTGAACTCTAGAGATGCATTTCCCTCTGCCTCCTTAGTCTGGGATTAAAGGCCTGCATCATCACTGCCTAGCGGTGATATTTTCTTTTAAAAAATGTATTTTTATTAGCTGGGTAGTGGATTTGAGTTCAGGGCCAGGCTGATCTACAGAGTGAGGTCCAGGACCCCCAGAACTACAATGAGAAACCCTGTCTCAAAAAAAAGAAAAAGAAAAAAAATATAATAATTTTGTGTGTTGTGTGTTCAGGGTGAATTTTTTTAAGATTTATTTATTTATTTATTATGTATACAGTATACAGAAGTGGGTACCAGATGTCATCATAGATGGCTGTGACCCACCATGTGGTTGCTGGGAATTGAACTCAGGACCTCTGGAAAAACAGTCAGTGTTCTTAACCTCTGAGCTATCTGTCCAGCCCCTCAGTAGTATGTATTAAAACTGCAATTATGCCTTCAACTATTGATTTTGCTCAAGTTTCCTTGTCACCTAGGGTCTTTTATGCTCCTAGATGAAACTTTAGAATTTTTTTTTCTAGTTTTACAAAGTTGTTGAAGCCTTCCACAATTATGCTGGGGTTGAAATCTCTCTTTTTCTGACTAGCACCTGCCACCTTCATAAAACTAGCTGTTCCAACTCAGTGCATATAAATTCGTTATATTCTGACAAACTGCTCAATCATTAATACACAGTGATCACTTTTTTTTAAGATTTATTTATTTATTATGTATACAGTGTACAGAAGAGGGTACTAGATGTCATCATAGATGGTTATGAGCGAACATGTGGTTGCTGGGAATTGAACCCAGGTCCTCTGGAAGAACAGTCAGTGCTCTTAACCCCTGAGCCATCTCTCCAGCCCTCACAGTGATCACTTTTGTGATAACCTATTTTGCCTTTTAATCTGTCTATAGTTAATCTAGTACTACCTGCTTTTGGATCCTATTCTTTATCTTTCTATTCAGTTTAGGTGCTCACAAGTGCACTGAGTTTCTTTTGTTTCATTTTTTGAGACAGGGTTTCTCTGTGTAACAGGCCTAGCTATCCTGGACCTTGCTCTGTAGACCAGGTTGGCTTTGAACTCAAAGAGATCTACCTGCCTCTGCCTTCCCTACTGGAATTAAAGATGTGTGCCACCACAGCTGGATATGGGCTGAGTTTCTTACAGGCAGCATTCTGCTGAATCTTGTCTTCAATCTGGACAGTCTATAGTGGGTTTATTTTTAAAATACATGTCTGTGTATATGCATGGGACTGCAGATGCCTAGAGAGGCCAGAAAAGGGTGTTGGAATCCCAGATTCTAGGACTACAAGTAATTGGGTCTGCCTCATGATCTGGGAAATGAACCTGGGTCTTCTGAAAGAATAATAAACACTTAATCACTGAGCCATCTCTCCAGTCCAACTCTGTGTTTTATATGACTACTTATAGTCAGGGTTTCTAATGAAAGCAATATATTTGACCCTGTCATTTTGATGATTTTCTCCTGGTAGTTTTGAATATGTTTACCTTGTAAAGAGGATGGTTTACAGTATTGATATTTGATTCTTTCCTACTTCTCATAAGCATATTTAGTCTTCTACTGGGATTACCCCATGTTCTAATGATGTTCACTACATTATCCCTCTTCTGGGCTTTAAGGTTTTCTTAAGCTTTTTTGTAATTCTGGTCTAGTGGTCATGAATTCTCTTATTTTATCCTTATCATGGAGAGTCTCAACTTCTTCAACTGAGAAAGACAGCCTTGCTGAGTATCCTGGTTAGTTTTCTGTCAGCTTGACGCAAATCTAGACACATCTGAGAAAAGAGAATTTCAGGTGAGAAAATGCCTCCATAAGACTGGACTGTGGACAAGTCTATGGGTACTGTCTTAATGACTGATGTGGGTAGCGCCATCCCTAGGCAAGATGATCCTGGATGATATAAGGTAGCAGGATGAGCAAGCCCAAAAGCAGCACCCTCCATGGCCTGTGCTTCAGTTTCCGACTCCCCGTTCCTTCCCTGGTTTCCCTTCAGGATGGACTGACTATAAAGTGTAAGGTGGGGGCTGGAGAGATGGCTCAGTGGTTAGGAGCACAGATTGTTCTACAAGAGAATGCTGGTTCAATTCCCAGCACCCACATGGCAGCTCACAACTGTCTGTAACTCCAAGATCTGACCCCCTCACACAGACATACATGCCTGCAAAGCACCAATGTACATAAAATAAAAATAAATTATTAAAAAAATAAAAAATAAAGTGTAAGCTGAAGTAAATCCTTTGCCCCTAAGTTGCCTTTGGTCATGGTGCTTATTTGCAGCAATAGAAACCCTATAATAATCTTGGTCGGTAGTTCCTTCCTTTTAGAGTCTGCCTTCCTGGCATTTAGAGCTACTTCTAAAAGACAAATCTGCATTACTGTAGTCAGTTTGCCATGTTATTTGGCACTTCTCTTTTGCAAGTTCTTAACTTTCTTTGTCCTGTGCTTTGGACAATTTATAATATATCATGGAGAAGAACTTCTTTTATATAGACAGGATCTCACTGTGTAGCTCTAGATAGCCTGGAACTTGCTATGCAGGCCAGGCTGGTCTCAAACTCATGAAGATCCACTTGCCTCTGCAGGGATTAAATACCTGTACCATCAGACCCAGCTATAACGCACTGTTAAGGTCATGCCTATTTCAAGTTTTCTTCTTGTTTCCTGTACTGGCGCAATCATGCCTCTCCCCTAGACTTGGGAACTTATCTCCCCTAGACTTGGGAACTTATCTGGTATTTGTTTAATAGGCTTTCTATATGCCTCAACCTGAGGCTCTTGTTATCAATTCTCCACTGTGTATGCAGACAAGCTCTCTGTTTATATTTTCTTTTAGTGCAGTAAATTGTTTATTGAAATGATCTTTAATGCACTGGACTTTTAAAGCAATACCCTTGATTCTTTGCTCCACAGGACATCATCTTTGATGTTTCTGGAAACAGTTATAAACTTTAGGGTGTATAGTTCTCCTTTTCTTGTATTTCTATCTTGAGAATTATCTCCTGGATGGATCTCTCTTAAATTTCCCTGACTCCGTGTCCTGAAGTATGAGCCAAAGCTTGATCCAAAGAAGGTTTTCTTCATTCATGGTATAATCTCCTACTACCTCATTCACCCTGACCTAGAAACTGAGCTAAAATTAGAAGCCAGCAACATGGTGGAGGGTCACATGCATATGACCGGGCAATGTAGCCAAGTTAGAGAAACAACAGCAACAACATAAAAACATACTAAAGTATAATTTTAAAAACTGAGACAGTAATTTTTAATTAAAAATGGACTTCTGGCTTTATCCTAGTTAAACTGTAGGACTACTTTTTGTTATTAACATCAAAGTATTTTTGAAAATTATGTCTTATGTTGGATTAAATTTAAGACTCAAGGGGCTGGAGCAATGGCTGACTGGTTAAGAGCACTGCCTACTCTTCTAAATAATGCTGGTTTCATCCCTAACACACATTGAGACGCACAACCAAGATCTGAGACACTATCTCCAAAAGTACTAGGCATGCACACGGCACACAGGCATAAATTCAGGCAAAACACCCATACACACAAAATAATAAAATACTTTTTAAGAGATTTCACAACTTGGGAGGTTGAGGAAATAGCTCAGCAGTAAAGAGGGTGCTGCCTAGTGTTCATGAGGCCCTGCATATGATTCCTAATACTTAAAAAAAAAAAGTATTTTTTTTACTTACTCAACTATTTAAAATACTTTATTATTAATAATGGTCAAATTTCTCCTTTTATACTAAAATCTCCTTTTGATACTATAGAGTATAAATTTTAAGCTTATGAACTAAAGAAGTCTTTTCTTTCTTTTTTTATGTATTTTTTGAGACAGGATTTCTTTGTGTAGCTCTGGCTGTCCTGGGACTTGCTCTTGTAGACCAGGCTGGCCTCAGATTCACAGAGATCAGCCTACCTCTGCCTCTGGAGTACTGGGATTAAAGGCATGTGTCACCACTACCCAGCTCAAAAAAAAAAAATTATTTTTTTACTTTTATTAGTTCTAGAAGTGCTTTTTTTCTTTTAAAGTATTTATTATGCACACAGTGTTTCTCCCTGCATGTATTTCTGCACACCAGACCAGAAGAGGGCATCAGATCTCATTACAGATGGCTGTGAACCACTGCGTAGTTGCTGAGAATTAAATTCAAGACCTCTGAAGAGCAGCCAATGCTCTTAACCTCTGAGCCACCTCTCCAGCCCTAGACATGCTTTCTACAGAGACGTCATGTTGTGATCCATGTTGGAGAAGGACTGAACTGTGTATATCAGAAAGAATTCATGGTTTCATAGTAGCTTAGTAGTCAAACTCCACATAACTAAAAACAACTATCTGTTCCAATATGAATATCAACAGGCTTAACATGATTGTGATTAACTAACCAAGATGCTGAATATCCATAAAAATAAACTTCTGAAAGTAAAGAAAATAATTGGTTTTCATCTTTAATTTAAAAAAAGTACTATCAAGTGTTTTATCATTATTTCTTAATTATGAAATATTTTCTAGTGACTATCTTAAGAACATCCTCTATTAACCTCTGTGCTGGTTAGTTTTTTGTCTATTATACATGAATGAGGTTCCTCTGGGAAGAGAGAACCTAGTTGAGAACATCTCTATCACATCAGCCTGTAGGCAAGCCTGTGGGGCATTTTCTTGATTAATGAGCCAGGCCACTGTGGGTGCTGGTGATACTGGTTTGTTAGGAAAGCAGACTGAGCAAATCACGGTCACAAGCAATTAAGCAGGTGTTCCCCAGTGGCCTCTCCTTCAGTAAGCACTGCCTCCGGCTTCCTGCCTCCCTATCCTCCCCTGGCTGCCTTAGGTCATGATATATCACTGCAACAGAACATGACTGAGACGCACACTAAGGGCTCGGCCCAGGAAGAATGCAGAGTTTGACTAGGACTCTGTTCATCTCACCAGATTGATCAGTCTTCTCATAGCATGTTCATGAGAGCAAACACATTCACAGGGATCAAATCCACCTTCAGCCATGCTTCCCAGTTTGATCTTACTCAACTATTTAAATCTAGGAAGAAAGAAAAAAAAATAGTTAAGAATGCTGTTGAGCTTCTCTTTAGTTATGAAAAATTCATATACTGCATGGATTTACAATGTTTACTTAAGTTATGTGTAGTCCATATTGATTTGTTGCATGAACCCTAATTGGTCTTACAATTAAAAACCCGGAGGCAGATACGGGGTGAATGCTCAAAGAACAGACAGACAAAGGAACAAGCCACAGCTACTTCTCACCTCCCCAACTCCTCATCCAAAAAGGGGAGATCCTGTCTCTACAAATCCTCATATGGGATGCTTCTGAGTCCTCAGCAGGGAAGGCGTCTGTCTCCTCCTGCCTTATATTCTTTTCTCCACTCAGCCACATCAATTACTGTCTCCACTCTCCCATTGCTAGGATTAGAGGTGTTTCTCTTTTAGACTGGATTAATCTCCTATAGCCCAGGGTGGCCTTGAACTCACAGAGATGAAGTACTAACAACTAGATTTATCCTTCTGCCTAAAACAATTTTTAGAAAGTGGAAAAGATGTATAAACAGGGGCCAGAGATGGCTCTGCAGTCAAAAGCATAGCCTGCACTTGCAGGAGCTTGATTCTGAGCATCCACACTGGGGAGCTTGGCTTATCACTGCAGTTCCAGAAGGTTCTCGAGTCTCTGGTTTCCATGAGCACCTGCACTCAAGTGCACATATTCACACACAGAACAAGTGCACACACCAAGGGCACACACTCTTAAAATGAATCTCCTTAAAATGAATACAACAGTGGATTTCAAGCTAAGGCATATCGGGCAATTTTAAAAAACATCCCAAAGCAATGGGAAATCAAGTGAATATTGAGACTGACTCATTTTGCTGCCTAAGGAGTTTTAGTTCAAAATCCATGCAGGGAGGAAGGATGACTTTAAAGGCAACTGGCCAGGAGGGAGGGGGGACAGAAGGAGTCAGCCAGAGTCTCTACCCGAAGACACTGAAGATAAGGTCTTTATCCAAAGAGCAGTGTGAACCCCACAAGGTAGATTTGCCCTAGTTTACAAAGAAATCACCTCACCTGTGCTATAGAAAACTCATGGACGGAAACCAGAATACATAAAGGAAATTTGGCCAGCCTAGGGATGCCAGACTGTGAAACCCAGCTACTTGGGATGATGGGAAGCTGGAGGAATACAAGTTCAAGGCTTGGCTGGGACAGGATATAGAGAATGCTTCAAAGTTAGCCTAAGCAACTTAGCAAGTGCCCAAAATTAATTAAACAGCCAAAAGAGAAGAAGGGGCACTGGGATGCAGGTCAGTGCTGGAGCATTTGCCTAGCACACAGGAGGAAGGAGGGCAGGGAGGGGGAAGGCAGACTTTTTGTAGACACGATGCTCTTTGAATAGGACAGTGCATGCTGTACAAACAGTCTCATCACAGCATCTGAAGTGAGATGATGATGAATTATTCCATAAGTGGTGTTAGGAGAACTGGCTTCCTATCCTCATCCCTCATAGCAAAATAAATCCTATAATTTCAAGTGATTTAAAGTTAAAAAGATCACAACAGTGTCCACAAATTGACACATGAGTAGCTACATAATAACCAGGAACATACAGAAATACAGAAATCAAAGCAGCCATCAGGAGGAGGAGGAAACGGAGGAGAAAAAACGATAGTTTTTTAACAACTTTAACAACCAACAAGTCAGAAGCCAAAAATATAGAGTAAAATGAAAAGAGAACGTCTGAAAAAAACACGAGCAATGTCTATCGGGTATAATCTCCTTCATTTATAGAGAACTCTAAAAACCAGTATGAGAACAGCAATCTTAGAGCTGGGTGGTGGGTGGTGGGGATGCACTTTTAATCCCAGGAGGCAGAGGCAAATCTCTGTGAGTTGGAGGCCAGCCTGGTCTACAGAGCAAGTTCCAAGACACAGAGAAACCTTGTATCAACCCCACTCCCCATCCCACCTCAAAAAAAAAAAAAGAAAAAAAAAAAAAAGGAAATAACAACCTACCAGAAAAATGAGCAAAGATTATGTCCCCAAGAAGATACAAAGTCAATAAGCAAACACAAAACAGAGGAAATGTAATAAAAAAGGACATCAATTTCACCTATCAAAAAATTAGTGGGGCTGGAGAGATAGCTCAGCGGTTAGGAGCACTGGCTGTTCTTACAGAGGACCCAGGTTCAACTCCCAGCACACACATGGCAGCTAGCCACTGTCTGTAAGTCTAGCTCCAGTTCTGATACACACAGACACACATGCAAAAAAAAAAAAAAAAAAAAAAAAAAAAAAAAAAAAAAAAAAAAAAAAAAAAAAAAAAAAAAAAAAAAAAAAAACACATGTGCATATAAAATAATAAAAAATAGTAGACTTAGTTACTTTGGACCTACATATCCAGGTGTGTCAGCTGGAGAATGAACCAGGACCTCATGCTGTTTAAAGCTATATATCCCTAGGTTCAAAGCAGGTAAAACTTTGTTCTAAAAGCCAAAGATGGTAGTCCAAAATGACTATGTGTGGTTCAGAGTAAATGAATAGTAGTATGGCTATAGGAGATGATATACAGCTTTTAGAAATAATTAGGTCTCAGTGAGGAAAAATTTTGGAAATATTTTGGGGGGGGGCTGGAGAGTGGCTCAGTGGTGAGGATCAGGTACTGCTCTTCCAGAGGACCTAGGTCGATTCCATGTTGGGTGGCCCCCAACTGTACCTCCAGCCCCAGGGGAGCTGACACCTTCTTCTCAATTATGTGGGTACCTACACTCATGTATACCCACTTACACAAACATACAAATAATTAAAAATAAAAAAACAGATCTTTTAAAAATTATTTGAGGGGAGGGGCTGCGCATGTGTGGACGTTAGAATTGGTTCTCTCCTTCCTTATGTGGGCTGTAGAGGCGGAACTCCAGTCATTAGTCTGTACCCACGCAACTATCTCATTGGCTGATCTGAAGGCATTTCTAAGCTGTGCTGAAATCAAGCTGTAGGAGAGTCTCTGCGACCTGTTTCTCATCAAGCATCTTTCCATGCAAACCTTGTTTGAAGGAGCCAAGTAGAAGAAGGAATATGGAGGTGCTCGCAGCAAGCCCTGCAAAAGCCAGAAGGAATTGTCTACAAAATCCTAAGTCACATTGTGTGGAGCTACTTAAAAAAAAAAAAAAAGGCCCTCTCCTCCAGCCAAGCAAGATGCTTAAGGGAAAGAAGGCCAAGGGGAAGAAGGTGGCCCCAGCCGCCGCCGTCGTGAAGAAACAGAAGACCACAAAGGTGGTGAATCCTTTGTTTGAGAAAAGGCCTAAGAACTTCGACATTGGGCAAGACATCCAGCCCAAAAGAGATCTCATACACTTCGTCAAATGGTCTCGCTACATTAGGCTGCAGAGGCAAAGAGCCATCCTCTATAAGCGGCTCAAGGTACCTCCTGCCATTAACCAGTTCACCCAGGCCCTGGACCGGCAGACAGCTACTCAGCTGCTTAAGCTTACCCACAAGTACAGGCCAGAGACAAAGCAGGAGAAGAAGAAAAGGTTGCTGGCCTGTGCTGAGAAGAAAGCTGCTGGCAAGGGGGACGTCCCAACTAAAAGACCACCTGTGCTTCGAGCCGGTGTCAATACAGTCACCTCCTTGGTGGAGAACAAGAAGGCTCAGCTGGTGGTGATTGCCCATGATGT
Source organism: Sigmodon hispidus (assembly GCA_004025045.1). Classification (NCBI taxonomy): domain Eukaryota; kingdom Metazoa; phylum Chordata; class Mammalia; order Rodentia; family Cricetidae; genus Sigmodon; species Sigmodon hispidus. Next base: position 2,318 of record PVIH01028076.1, on the reverse strand, counting down.
AGATCCTATTGAGCTGGTGGTTTTCCTGCCTGCTCTGTGTCGAAAGATGGGGGTCCCCTACTGCATCATCAAGAGAAAGGCCAGGCTGGGGCGGCTGGTCCACAGGAAGACATGTACCACTGTTGCCTTACGCAGGTTAACTCGGAAGACAAGGGTGCTCTGGCTAAGCTGGTGGAAGCTATTAGGACCAACTACAAGGACAGATACGATGAGATCCGACGCCACTGGGGAGGCAATGTCCTGGGTCCTAAGTCTGTGGCTCGAATTGCCAAGCTGGAAAAGGCAAAGGCCAAAGAACTCGCCACTAAGCTGGGTTAAATAAATGTACACTGCTAAGTTTTCTGTACATAAATATAATTACAAACGGAAAAAAAAAAAAAAAAAAAGGCCAAGAAGTAGTGGTGACTGCTTTAGTCCCAGTATTCAGGAGGCAGAGGCAGGTGGATCTCTGTGACCAGGCAAAAATGTGGTGATATATTTAATAAAACTAATCTAGAATATCAAGCTTTAGGAATGTGGAAAAAGTGTTAAGAGAGCTGAGCTGAGCAAGAAAAGAGGGTTTTTCAGCTTTCCGAGACACTTTCCCAGAGTATTCAGTTGGAAGAGTCCCAGAGACAGACAGGCCTGAGGAGTTGCCTGGGTGAGAATTGAGTGTGGTCTATTTCCTCTCTCTCATATTCCAGCTTTTCCCCAAAATCTGGCTCCAGGTTTTCATTATGTCCTAACTAGAGCTCATACAATGAAAAGAAAATGTCCAGGGGAGGGGGCTAGCCTCTTCCTTAGTGAACTGTGTACAATGGAAATAGAAAACTCAAAGTAAATATAATCTACCTTTATAGCTAGATTAAATTTGTCCTTTAGATTGTGCTGGTGTGGATATAACCTGTATCCTGTAATAAACCCCTCTTTCCTTCTTCATAATATTAATTTTTTGTTTGTTCCAGACAGGGTCTTCTGGACCAGACTGGTCATAACTATGAACTCCCACCTTTCTGCCTCCACCTCCCAAGTCCTTAGATAATAGGCGTGTATCACATCTAGCTTCACTAAGATGTTCTGAAAATGAACTTCAGATACCAAATGCAATCTCAGCTCCTGGGAGGCAGAGGAAGGCAATCTCTGTGAGTTCAAATCCAGAATGGCATTGGCAGGGGAAAAGATTGGCTTTTATTCTGGACAATCCATCACAAGTAGAAACACAGATCTTTTTCAAATTTATTAACAAAGTTTAATTTGACCTGCCTCTCCTCCCAAAGAACCCATCTTAGTAACCACCAATCTCTGTTCCACCCTCTGCCTCAAGACACAACACTCACTGAAGAGAGGTTTATGGAATTCTTTTTTAAAGATTTATTTATCTTATGTATGAGTACTCTATTAACTTTATGGCAGAAAAGGGCATCAGATTCCACTGTAGGCGGTTGTGACCCATCCTGTGGGTGCTGGGAATTGAACTCAGGACCTCTAGAAGAGCAGCCAGTGCTCTCAACCCCTGAGCCATCTCTCCAGCCCTATGGAATTCTTGATACTTGTAACTCTAGTTCCAGAGGATCCAATGCCCTCTGGCCTCCATGGGTACCCAAAGACACATGATGCACATAAATCAATAAACCATTTAAAAAGTTAAAAACACACTAAAAAATTTCATGATAATCTACAGAAGTTGAAGGAATTACATTTACATACAGGCATAAAAAAAAAAAGGCCCAAGTTGACAATGAAATTAGGTGATTGGCTACCTCAAAGTTCCGACTGTCTATTTGAAGCATTTGGAAATAACCCACACTAAAGTTACAGTTCACTTTCCTATTGAAGTCAGTATTTATGACAGCAATCTGACAGTAGTATCTTATAAATAGTTTATGTGGTACAAAGGGAAAATTAAGTATACACAGCAGTTCTCAGGCCCACCTAAACCTAGACAATTGGTAGTAAGGAAAAGCAGCAAAGTGATGCTGGCTGGCTGTCAAGAGGCCAAAGCAATCTCAACTAAGACCTCCTGGTGGCATTTGACAATAGTGGGTTGGTGGAGTCATATTTCTGTATCTAGTGAGGAAATTTTCCAGTGTTGTCAATCGATTTAAAATCTACCACTAGGAAAAAGTATGTGGGCATGCTATATGGGTTCAGTATGTGGGCATGCTGTATGGGTTCAGTATGTGGGCATGCTGTATGGGTTCAGTATGTGGGCATGCTGTATGGGTTCAGTATGTGGGCATGCTGTATGGGTTCAGTATGTGGGCATGCTGTATGGGTTCAGTATGTGGGCATGCTGTATGGGTTCAGTATGTGGGCATGCTGTATGGGTTCAGTATGTG